>APFE031447030.1:0-254741 GCA_000404065.3 Pinus taeda | reverse complement strand
TTTATACAAAAGCATCCAGAACTACTCAAGCGTTGAGGACAACACTTTTTTGAAGGAGAGGGGCATGTTAGGTCCTATAATACTAGTGATTACCCCATTACTATTGTAGTTGTATCCCTTATTAATATTGTTGTGCCCCTATTGTCCCCATATTGTTATTACTGTGCCCCATAGAATCCCTCTATTGTTATTGTGGCTTTATATTATTATTGTTAGGTTGGTTGGGTTATATTGTGACTTCTTAGACTCCTATATATAGAAAGGAGGTTTTGTCATTTGAATCATCGAAGAATTGTTCATTTATGTAATGTAAAGGAGGTTTCCCCCTCGAAGAGGCTAAATTCTAAGGTGTTGATCTATCCATTCTATCTTTTTTTGAGTTGGTTTCATAATAGAAGAGCTAATAGAGCTATTTCCAATATCCACAACGGGAGAAGTAATATCCTTAAGGAATTAATTGTACAAGATGAAGATAACATAGGAAGAAATGGCTCCCTACTTCATGAAAATATATGAAATGAGAGACCAACTTCAAGGGATTGGGGAAGTCATCTTTGACAGAGAGATGAAACTGTTGTACTCAATACTCTACCAAGGAGTAGGGAAACTTCACATCTATCATTTAACCCAAGAAGGATGTAATCACTCTTAGTGAAATGTGCCCTCAGTGCAGAACAAAGGAAACAACACTTAAGGAAAAATAACATTTGGAATTAATGGAGCAAGAATTTTCTACCATGGCCAAAATAAAGGGAAAATTTGGCAAGTTGGATCCACGAAGAACAAACAAGAAAGACATGTCCAAGATCCAATGTTTTCTATGCCAAGAATATGGACACTACAAAAGGAATTTCCCTAAGCTTAAGGACGATAACAATAAGAAAAGGAGGAGGAAAGAATATCACATAACTCAAGAGATGAAGGAAGAAGGAAAGAAGAAAAATAAGGAAGATCCTCTAGATCTCTACTATCACTAGGTCAAACTGTTTACTTCTAGACTTATTTCAAAATTTTGAGTGGAATATAGGAGCATGTAGGAATAAAATAAATTGAATGGGTAGAGTCACCCTCTATAATATAGCATAATAATGTAAATATATTTCTAGACGCTCATGTAGATGTAGCATTTATGATAAGAACAAAAATGCATAAATAGAAATATCTTCTAGAATATAGAAGCATGGAAAATATAGCTCAAGATATTCATGTAGAAGGAGCATACCTAGTATAGGGCCTCATACATGATGAAAGAAAACTTTATCATAATAAGAATCTTAGAACACCTAAATAATCCAAGGAAGGAAACATTTGCAAGAAAAGCATCTTTAATATCATATGATAGAATCTTCAAAATAAGGTTCACGGACCAAAGAAGATGTCTCATTGGGAATCCCATTCATGGGTTTCAAGAAAAGGATGATATGCAAGAAAGCTAAGATGAAGTAATAAGGGCCACACCAAAAGTATGATGAAAGTTAGTCATGTTATCATTTGTATATTATTAAGTCATGGATATAGTTCTATAACATGAGAAAGCATGAAATAACTGTTTCACCAAGAACATGCTCGAAGGCATGTACCACAATGCAATGAAGGCCAACAAAATAACATGTTGACATAAGGAGAACAATATTGTTGACTAAGAAGCAAGAAGAAATGCTAACAAGTCCAGGAAGCAAGAACTGAAGGAATGCTTCCACAACAAGCATTAGACAATTTACCTATCTATTTATGAAGAAGAAAATGAACAAAGAGATCAAGCATGTGAAGAACACCATGATCACCAATGATGACTATCTGAGAAAATGCCTTGATAAGACATCTCCCAAAAGAAGGCATCACAACTATAATAAAGAAAGAAAGGACCCTCAACACCTTTGAAGGCCTTGGAGATACAAAAGTTGTAGTTAATTGATTCTACTCTACAGAGATGTCGTGATGTTTAAGCAATATCATAATGAAGTCATAATGTGTTACTACGACAAATCATGCAACCTAGCAAGTACATCGAAGCATCCATGAGAAGAGTACTCTAGAGCATGGACAAGATTAAAAAGGAGTAGCCAAGAAGAAAGAACTGATAGTCACTTTGCATGAAGCAATGACATGACAAAACAAGAGGGAAAGTGTTCAATGGATAGTGCTATGCCAAGAACAAGTTTCATCAAAGACTTCATGATATCAAGAAAGGAAAAAGATCAAGCAACTTAAGGACTCATGAAGAAGAATCTACAGATGAAGGAAAGAGTCCCTAGTTAAGAGGGAGCTCGGATAAGTACCTGATCAAGAGGGATTTTTTTGATAACCCCTAATTAGAAAGGAGCGATAACTGTGTTTTCCATTTCATGGGTCATGTACAAGACCAGGACGAAGAGCCGTAAGTCTAGATGAAGGCCATGAATGGAAATGTAGACACAATATAGATACAATATTTTTTTCTTCACTTGGGAACAAATAGCGGGACGATTAGGTAATCATTTCGAATTCAATACTCTTTAAGGATGTGTAGGGAGTAAAAGATAAGAGTAGGAAAGAGGATCGACATTTTTTTAGGGTTGGGAACCCAAGGTAAGAATAGTCCTATAAGGTCATACTCAGAGAACACCTGGGTGGGCATGTACCTTGAGAGACACCAATGAAGGTGCTATAAATAATTGGTCTCACCAACATTATAACTTATGGTCTCATAGAGATATGGAGTTGTTAGTGAAGCCCTTTCACTATAACAATGTTGTTGAATATGATGCTATAATGAATGGATTGCTAATTTGGCTTTTTTTATGTGAATGCTTCAATATTGAAAATTTCCAAACACCTTGTAATATTTTATGAATACCTCCGTAGTTAAGAGGGAGTGTTGGAGAAAATGTAACTAGGTTTGGTTTTCATATATTTAATTTTGATATTTTAACTTATTCAAGAAAAGAGAATTTATTTTGATATTATGTGTCAATGAGTTTCTTGCTCATTCAAAATAGGACAAGTGCGTTTTGAAGTGCTTTTAGAGAGTCACGGTTAAAATGTAATTATGATGAAACCCTTTGAGGGCATGATACATCATGTATGACATCATACAAGGTCATGGGAACACCTCCAATCATGGTCAAATCCTTTACAAGAATTAATGAAGTCTACAAGTAGAAAAATGACAAAGAAAATATGAAAATAATGTAATTATCAAGTCAGCCTAGAAGACAGTCAAGTCTGCCTAAAGGAGGAGGGAAACATCTCTATTTATAGAGGTTTTCGACTCCTCATTTGGACACGCAATCTCACTCTAAAATCTGCATAGAGGAGGAAGGCTAAAAGAACACATAAAAGTAAAGAAAAAAGGATAACGAGGACAACAATATGAGGAGGTAGAAAAACGAGGAGAAGGAAGGAAGTTATGAAGCAGACATAGGCACATGTGCGAAGGAAGAAGGCCACTCTATAGCCCTACCCATAGCTTCACTTCAGGTCATGTATAATCAATGGTTGGGGTGGAATTTAAGGTCTTCAAGGCCTCCATCTATATCAAAGGAGATACCCTCACAAATGATGGAAGTCGAGGACGAAAAGGATTATTTCTAGGGCTAGAAATAGTCAAACGTGTGAGGTACAACAAGGGTATGAAGACAAGCTAAACATTCTATCATTTGGATAAGAGATCAATCCTCCAAGGGCTCAAAAGCCTAGTGAAGGAGTCCATGTCTCTAAGGTGAAAAAGAATCTACTTGGAAGATGAAGTGATGGAAAACAAAGTGCCGAAAGAGGTGTCGGAAGATGTGCCAGAAGTGAAAATGTAGAAGAAAGAAGTATTTGACTTATGCTTGGAGGATATCCTAGTCAAGGGTCTAGTGTTCGACAATTGTTCAAATAAGAAGCTTAAATAAGAGAAATATTGCGAAGGGTTTTCCTTTCAAGAGTGGACACGATTTATCCATTGCAGAGAGCCAAATTTTGTGTTCTTGTTATTTTGTTTTGGTAGCATTTTGATGAAATACAAACATTAATAATAATAATAACATAAATTGTAAAATTTCATCACAAATTCTTGTCAAGTCTCGGAGAATCATCATAACAATACTTTTCCCTACATTCTCCAACATGGTGTCAGAGCTAAGGTGACACATCAAGGAAAGGGAAACCCAAGAACACTAAACAAGGAGAAAAATTTACAAATTTGAAGCATCGAGCTTAGAAGTCTCAACCACTTCATGGATAAGAAGGATATATAATCCATCATTCAAGAAGGAGGTCTACAAACCTAGAAGAACACCCTTACATAAAGGCACCTGCGAAGAAGACCAGATTTGAGCATGACCTACATCAATCTACAAGTCATCAAGAAAATCTCATCATCAAGCAAGTCCACTTGAAGAAGGAAACTTTAAGAGCATCAAGATCCAAGAAATTCAAGCCACCAAGCCTATAAGGAGGAAGCAATTCCATTACAGCTCAAAATCTATCAAGTAAGTCCATGTCCCCTTCTGAATATGCATCAATGTCCTTTTGCAAGGAAATAAATGAATTGGTAGCTACCAATAGCTTTCTTGCATGGAAAAAGAGGAATCATATACTACTCAAGAAGAATGAAATCCTCAAGCATGTCAAAGGGGATATCACTATCCCTGCTAAGGAGCAACATTAAGGCTTAGCCAAGTAAAATAAGGATGAGATAAGAGCTCAATCAATCAATCAAAGACTTTATCATTCCCTATGTCTCCAAGTTTGAGACATCAAAGTAAATTTATGATAAGCTAGTAGAGCTATGCTCAGTATCCACAACTAGAGAAGTAATATCCTTAAGGAATGAATTGTACAAAATGAAGATAAAAAATGAAGAAATATATCCTTACTTCATGAAAATCTTTGGAATGACAGATCAACTTCAAGAGCTTGGGGAACTAATGCCTGATAGAGAGATGACAACTATTGTACTCAATGCTCTACCTGAGGAGTGGGGAAACTTCACATCTATCATTTATCCCAACAAGGAAGGAACAATTCTAAGTGAAATGTGCCCTCTGTGTAGAAAAAAAGGAAACAAGGCTTAAGGCGAAAGAACATTTGGAATTAAGGGAGAAATAATTTTCTACCATGGCAAAAATAAGGGGTAAATTTGGCAAGTTTTGTCCACGAAGAACAAACAACAAAGACATGTCCAAGATACAATGTTTTGGATGCCAAGAATAAGGACAGTACAAAAGGAATTGTCCTAAGCTTAAGGAGGAAAACCATGACAAAAGGAGGAGGGAAGAATCTAACATAACTCAAGAGATGAAATAAGAAGGAAGATCCTTCAGATCTCTCCTTCTAGACTTCTTTTAGATTTTTGAGTAGAATATAGGAGTATGTAGTAATAAACTAAATTTCATGGCTAGAATCACCCTCTATAATCTAGTAGGATAATGAACATAGATATCTAGACACTCATGTAGATGTAGCATTTATGATAATAACAAAATTTCATCAGTAGACATATCTTCTATAATATAGGAGCATGGAAAATATAGCTCAATATATTCATGTATAAGGAGCATACCTAGTATAGGACCTCATACATGATGAAAGAAAACTTTATCATAATAAGGATCTTAGAAGACCTAAATAATCAAAGGAAGGAAACATTTGCAAGACAACGATGTTTAAGATACTATGATGGAATCCTCAAAAGAAGGTTCACGGACAAAAGAAGATGTCTCATTGGGAATCCCATTCATGTGTTTCAAGAAAACGATGATATGCAGGCAAGATAAGATGACGCAATAAAGGCCACAGCAAAGGATCATCAAAGTAGAATTGAGATGAGGTATATATACATTAAATTTTAGTCATGTTATCATTTGTATATTATTAAGTCACATATATAATTCTATAACATGATCAAGCATGAAATAATCTCTTCCACCAAGAACATGCTTGAAGGCATGTACCACAATGCAATGAAGACCAACAAAATAACATGCTCACTTAAGGAGCACAATATTGTTGACTAAGAAGTAAGAAGAAATGTTGACAAGTCCAGAAATCGAGAAATGAAGGAATTATTCCACAAGAAGCATTAGATGGTTGACCTATCTTTTTGTGTAGAAGAAAATGAAGGAAGAGATCAAGCATGTGAAGAACACCATCATCACCAATGATCAATATCTGAAAAAATACCTTGACAAGACATCTCCCGAAAGAAGGGAGAACAACTCTGATAAAAGGAGAAAGGACCCTTGACACCTTTGAAGGACTTGGAGATATAAAAGGTGCACATAGCTGATTCTACTCTACAAATATGTCATGATGAAGAATCCATCCAACAAAAGAAAAATCAATGTTGAAGCAATATCAGAATGAAATCATAATGGGAAATTAGGACAAATAATGTAACCTAGCAAGTACATCAAAGCATCCATGAGAAGAGTACTCTGAAGCATGGACAAGATCAAAAACCTAATAGTTCCTTTCCACGAAGCAATGACATCAGAAAACATGAAGGAAAGTTATCAACGAATGGTGCCTGACCAAGAAGAAGTTTGATTGAAGACTTCATGAAATCAAGAAATGAAGAAGATAATGAAGCTAAAGGACCCATGAAGAAGAAGATACTGATAAAGGAAAGTGTCCTGAGTTAAGAGGGAGCTTTTCCAAGTCCCTGATCAAGAAGGAATTTCTAGATCACTTTTGATTACAAAGGATTGACAATTGTGTTTTCCATTTCATGGGTCATGCAATAGACCAGGACGAAGAGTCGTAAGTCTAGATGAAGGCCATGAATGACAATGTAGACACAAGATAGACAAAACATTATTGTCTTCCCTTGGGAAGAAATAATGACATGATTAGGTAATCATCTCGAATCGGGTACTCTATAAGGATTTTTAATGCATCCAAGATAAGAGTAGGCACGAGGATCAATATTCTTTGAGGGCTAGGAACCCAAGATAAGAATAGTCCTAAAAGGTCATACTCACAGAACACCAGAGTGGGTATGTACATTTCAAGATAGTGATCAAGGTGTCTATAAATCATTAGTCTCACCAACATTTTAGCTCATGGTCTCAGAAAGAGATGGAGTTGCTAGTGAAGGCCTTGCACTATAACAATGCTGAAGAATATGATGTTATAACAAATGGATTGCTAATCTCGTTTTTATTATGTGAATGCTTCAAGATTGAAAATTACCAAACACCTTGTAATATTTTATGAATACCTCCCTAGTTAAGAGGGAGTATTGGAGAAAATGTAACTAGGATCAATCTTCATATATGTAATTTTGATATTTGTACTTATTCAAGAAAAGTGAATTTATTTTGATATTATTTTTGACTGAGCTTATTGCTCATTGAAAATAGGACAAGCACATTTTGAAGTGCTTCTAGAGAGTCAAAGTGAAAATGTAATTATGATGAGACACTTTGAGGGCATGTTAGATGATGTATGACATCATACAAGGTGACGTGGAGACCTCCAAGCATGGTCAAATCCTTTACAAGCATTAACAAAGCTTACAAGCATAGAAATGATAAATAAAAGATGAAAATAATGTAACTATCAAGTTCTCATAGAAGATAGTCAAGTCAACCTAAAGGAGGAGGAATAAACATATATTTTTAAAGGCTTTCCAGTCCTCATCTAGACATAAAATATCACTCTAAAATCCACATAGAGGAATAAGGCTAAAAGAACGAAGACAAGGAAAGGAAAAAGGGTAACAAGGACAACAAGATAAGGAGGAAGAGCAATGAGGTTAAGGAAGGAAGTTATGAAGCAGACATAGCCACATGTACAAAGGAAGAAGGCCACTCTATAGCCCTAACCACAACTTCACTTCAGGTCAAGTATAATCAATTATTGGGGTGGAATTTAAGGTCTACAATCCCTCTGTTTAGAGTGAAGGAGATACCCTGACAAACAAAGGACGTTGAGGAAGATGAAGGCTGTTTTTAGTTCTATAAATAGTCACATGTATGAGGTTGAGAAGGGGTATGACAAAAAGCTCAATAGTCTATCATTTGGATAAGAGATGAAGCCTCCAAGGGCTCACAGGGCTAGTGAAGGATTCCACCTCTCAAATGTGAAAAATACTCTGCCTGGAAGACGAAGTGCTGGAAGACAAAGTGCTAGAAGAAGTGCAGGAAGATGTGATGGAAGTGACAGTGTAGAAGACGAAAGGATTTGACTTATGATTGGAGGGTATCCTAGTCAAGGGTCTAGGGTTTGGCAGTTTTTCAAATAAGAAGCTTCAATAAGAAAAATATTGCAATGGGTTTTCCTCTCAAGAGTGGAGAGGGTTTGTCCCTTGCAAAGAGCCAAATTTTTTTGTTCTTGTTATTTTGTTTTGGTAGAAGTTTGATGAAATACACACATTAATAATAAGAAGAAGATAAATTGTAAAAGTACATCACAAATTGTTATCAAGTCTTCGAGAATCCTCACAACACTACTTTTCCCTAGATTCTCTAACACCAACAAGGGTTTGTCTAACATCCCGCGGAGTAGTCCACAGTGGATGTAGTAGACGTTAAAGCCAAAGTACAAGGGAAAACACATACACCATCGAGAAGAGTAGTCCACATGGAGGTGACGGTCTTTATTACTAATAAACAAGAATGATATTTCTAATGTCCTATGTAGTATTCCACAAGGACAAGACAACATTGATAAATAATACAACAAATTTTCAACAATGTAGGTACTAAAATAGCCAAAATAGTTCAACTATCTTAGTACACATTAAGAAAACGTGCATTACAAATGTTTAAAGAGTAGTCTTACAAACATATACAAAACATGTGTGAAAATGTGTTGGCTTTATCATGCTTTTGAATTAAAAAAAAAATTTAAACACATATGTACACTATACATCACTAGTCCTAGTACTGGGACATTCGAGCCACTCCTCGCTCCTCAAAGAACATACTACAAGGCTATGTTGGAGGAGGCAAGATTAAAATTCCTTTATCGTACAAATGGGAGGGGTTTATATAGCCAAGGTTGATCCTTGACCCTTATGACTCTTGGATTACCCTTGTGATTGTTCAACTTCCCATGAATTTTCAATTGACATGACTATTAGACTTCTTGTGTGTGTCCATTGGACTTCACTTTATGTTACATTCACTTACAACAGATATGGTGCATAGTGGTGATGTGCCTTACACAACTCATGACACAAATTGACATGAGACTATTGAGATGTACTCGCTGATTGTGGTGTCCCTATCGAGCTATTCCACTACCGAGTGATGGATGTACTCTTGGTGTGCGTTCTCTTCTCCTCCACATGGTATAGTGTTGTGGGGTCTTCGATGGTCTTAGTCTTGGTTGATGGCTCAATTCATGTGTTTTGTTCACTTGTTGCTTGATATGCTTGGTATTTTCTTTGAGCTCCAAGAAGTCTTCTAGCATGTGCACTCCTTTTCCATCCCCTTCGTCTTCTATCCATGATATATCATTGTACCTATTCCTACAATTAACTCATGATAGGACAACATCAGATAAAAAAAAATCCTAGTCTATCATGATGCATTGTTCTCATGTTATGGGTGACATGGAGGGAGGAAAACTCGCTTATACAGCATAGAGCACAACTCATGCTGGAATGAGGAACTCCAAGGCAAAAAAATGCATTGTCGGGAAGAACAACGCAGTGATGACTGGGAGGCAAAATTGTGTAATGAAGGTCATATGTGTCAACTGCAAGGTGGGACTATGGGGGGGAGCACTTCTCTGCAGTTTCCATAGGGAAGACAAAGTGCGGTTATAGAGTGACAACTAGGAAGTTCTACATAGTTTCTAGAAGGAAGAGAGATTGTGGTTGCAAAAGGACAACTAGGTATTTATGCACAGTTTCTAAGAGTACCGCAGGACAAGGTTGCAGGAGATGTGTTAATCATGACTACACAATTTCTAGGAATAGTGCAAGACACGCTGTAGAGGGTCAGTTGGGCATGTTGGTGTAGATTCTAGGAATAGTGGATAGCAAGGAAGGAAAGGATGAGCTGGGAATGTTTGTACATTTTTGGGGAATAGTGTTGTCTTAGGTCTCAGAGAAATGCAAGCTTTCGACAATCAAGAAGGAGCCATGTTGACTCGACTTGAGAAATGAGCATTTCAGTTTGGACATGGAGGTAGCTTCTATGTAATTATGGGAGGCAGGCATGTTTCTCAACTATGTGATTATGCACTACACCAGACTTGTGGGACAACCTCAAGCATTGTATTGTTATGGGAAACAAAGCAGGGACACTAAGGGTTGAGATTGCGCAATGCATTTTAGTCAGGGTCTAGTGGAAGAAGGTTGTTGGGTTAGCCACATTTTTAGGAAAATAACTAAGTGTTGAAAGTAATTGAACTTGTGCAGACTTGAAATTATGATCATACACCTGGCGCAATTGACAGCCAGAAAACATAAACAAACATGAGAAAAAGAAAAAAATACCCTTAGTGGGACTGTCTTAGAGATGAGAGCGTCAAGCATGAAATTTGTGATAAACCATCACGTGACCATGATGAGACTTGCATTACAGTGCTTACAACTCTATGTCTGAGTGCAATGGGTGTTCACATAGTGATGATAATCCAAACACACGAAGGTAAACCTTTAAACACACCCAAATAAGATCACAATCAAGACAAAGAAATCAACATGCTAAAAGACTATCGCTAGCAAGACAAGCAAAAGGGTGGAATGATTTCACAAGAGGTCATTGGGGAACTCGAGTGTTTGGAACCATCAAAAGGGAAGACCAAGGAGGAAATTTGGATGCAAGGAACAATTTTGGAGGGTGTTTCATGCTCTACAACACGTCTTTCTCAATATAGCACTAGATGATTCTAGGAATAAACAAATTTCAAGGATTTGGAGCATAAATAAGGCCTAATAAAAGAAAAAAGGTAATGTATGCAAGTCCACCTACTCTAGTGTTTTGAATCAAGGTTTTCAATTTACACAAATGAATTAAATAAATAATCCTACTTACTACTTCCATGGATAAATATAAGAAGGGTTTGTTTTGCAAGAATCACGAGAAAAAATAGTATTCCCACATAATTAATACATTATTTCATCCAGCCAATAAAATAGTAATTGATATAAGGTACATTTCATTCACTCCAAGGCTTGGCCATAAATTATTCATAAAAATAGACCAAATTTACATTCATAATGTTTTATGTGTTCATGTACATAATTATTCTAAATCAAGAGAGAAGTCACCAATAAACAATGGGGAAACAAAGATATTTTAATAATTTTATATGTTGAAAACGAGATGAAATTAGTTCATGACACATGCTGGACTTGACATCAATAATATCCATGAAATTGTCTCAAACATGAAAATACAATGCTCACCTTTTTTTAATATCCTCAAAATGAAGAAAATAATGATTGACAAGGCCTACAAAAGGCGACATCATCTCTCCTCAAAGATGCAACAAGTCATCAAAGTGACATTCCTTTTGGTTGAAAGGTCATGTCTCTTCCTCCTCACCATCGCATCTCCATGAGGAAACATCCTAGCTCAAGTAAGAAAAGAGAGGTGAAAATTTTAGAGAAAGGCCTTTGGATGGGGCGAAGTAATCTTGGAACCCAAATTTCCTCATCAAGTCCCCAACATCCATTAATAAACTATGGGTGTTATCACCAACATCCTCCCAAAGGACTATGCTCTAATATATTGCATCATCAAGCACAACTCAAGTAGTTAGATGAGATCAATCCATGAATTATAGAAGACTCATTCAAACATTAAAAGTGAACAATATTCAACCCATAAGCTACATAAGCACACACTTTACGTATATTTATAAAAATTCACACCACCCTATAACTTTATACAAGTTTCGACATAGGAATGAGAGATTTATGTGGTTTAGCTGTTTCCGAGCTTCAAGGGAAAAAACAATTACTAATCCAAACTTTAATTATCATGTGATATGGTCATGGTGCGGGCTTAATATGTAGTGTTATATTAGTTTACTATGTGATACAATACTTTCATGCATAATTATGTTTATGGAGATAGCGATTACAATATTTGAGTTATCCTTTCGTTGGCAATGCATTTTGCACTCTCTTCTTAGCATTTTAAATTGATTTGATTACCTTTCCTTAAAAGCTTCCTTAAATTCTTTTAACACCACCTTAAAATGTGTATTTCATTGGTATTATGGGTTGGTATATTTTTTTAATTCCATTTTACTTTGATATGCATGATATGCATGGGAGGAGGATGACAGCTTCACATAAAAAGGATGTAACTCAAGTTGTCTGGGATTTTAATCATAATTTAACCCTTACCACGTTTTTAACATTTATACATTTGATAAATATCCTTTATTTTTATTTTTTATTAGATACAACAATCTTGGAAGACAATCTTCTCATCCCTTGACAAAAGTACTGAATTGATACCACATACTGAAAGCCAACTCAAAATATTAAGGAAAAAAAGGAGATGACTCATGAAAGGTGTTAATATGGAAGGAAGTGGTCAAACTATCTTAATCTAGCAATCCAATTTGTCTCCCTATTGTATAGCGAAATAAAATGCTTTACTAACCACTCGTAACTAGGAGACGAATACTCATAAAAGCAAACAACTTACAAGCATCATGATTCATTTTCCCACTTCAACCAGTAATTATTATATGCCCAATAGATTAAATCAAGACACCACAACCACTAATGTACATTAATTGTGTTGAACCACCATTATCCATTGAGGAAGCTCATCAATTCCATAAGCTTAGCATCATAGTAGATTAAGGCATCAAAGGGGATGGAGAATGTTGATCATATCTCTACAATGAAAGGAAAAATATATAACCTAATTGGATATATGCATACTAAGAGAAAAAAATTCATTTGTTACACATGATATTCTCCTTTTTAATGATTGATCTAGATGATATTCCCTTTCTTTTTAGACAAAAAAATAGATGGGAGAGCTACAATATTATCATTTTTAATGATGTCTCTAGATTAGACCTTGGTTCTATCAAAAGGGAATTGTCTCCTTTTGAGAACGCTATAGACATTTTGATTAAACTTCCAAAATCAACAATGTCAAAGTGTTGTAATAAGTGCACTTATGGAGGGATAAGTTTACAACTCCCCAAATGTTTTTCCCACTTCACTTAATTAACTTTCATGAATAGCTGAAATGCTTTGGATTTAACATGAGACCCAATGACTATAAACAAGTTTACTACCTATGCGTAATAGAAAAGATAAAGAAGGCATTAAATATATGTAGTTTGAAACGGATTTCTATGGCATGTAAATTAGTTCTCATTAAATCTTTCTTCCTAATTCCCGAACTTTTCAATTTCCTTGTGGTGGATTCCAAAAGGGGTTCTAAATTTTTGTTGCATATTTTTTGAGAAAAGCTTAGGAAAATCTACAAAAATATCCTCAAAAGTGGGACGTCGCTAAAGGAAACCATATTATGAAAGAGGGTAATAAATATCCATTAAAGATATCAACAAGAAGAGTTGATCCATGAGAAATACCTCTTAGCTCAGGGGTGAACTCGAGGAAGTCAGATATAAGTTGGGTGGTGGTTCTCAATTTTCCAAGTGACATTCTTTCAACTAATCTTGTTTGATTCAATTGCATAGGATGCTTTGTATGTTGGCTCCTTACTCTTTTTGTTTTCAATTTTTTAAGCATATGAGAATAATGTCATGTGATATCCTTGTTTATAAGATTACTAATTACTTATGCACGTGTCAACTACTAAATATAAATTTATTAGAACCTAAATTGAGTGATTGGATCATAGTAGCTAGTTGTTAGCATTGGTCAGGGAGGTAAGTGACAAATGGTAGCAGAGCTCTAAGCTCAAATGAGGCCTATGGGCCAACCCACATCTATAAGATATGAATGAGTTGTAGGTCCTAAACTAGGTCCTTAACAAATAAGAGGTTTCACTAAAGGTTTTGGTCATAAAAACCTATAAGAAAAATATTTTGTGTTCTAAGGAATTAGAATCCATAAAAGTTGAAACTAAATCTTAAAATGATCTATTGGAGGAGGACTTTGAAACGAAAGGTAATTTTGAAGTGAGGTTTAGTGATTTATGGATTTTGAAATAGATAAATTTTGATATTTTAATGAAGAGTGAAATATCCTATCTTTCTTGACAAGCATGTAACTCTTCGTGTTTGCAATTACACAATGGAGTCACTTAAAAGAGAACCAAGTAGTATGAAACCCTGATTCAAATCTCTAGATATTGAAAAAGGAAGGGTGGAATGAGTCTCGAAGTTTACATGCCTATACTGATTTTATTTTTCAAGAAACATTTATATATATTTCGATTGAAACTTTGTTCTTATAATTGCTAATGATTCCTTAGTTTGTAAAAAAATCATGTTGATAAAATAGAGGGTGGATTTATTTTATATATATTCCGATTGAAACTTTGTTCTTATAATTGCTAATGATTCCCTAGTTTGTAAAAAAATCATGGTGATAAAATAGATGGTGGATTTATTTTCTATAGTTGTAAGTAAGTATTACAACATTGCTTCAATGATCTAATTATTTAATTAGATAATATTAGTAATGAAATATGTTAGAATTTTGAATTATTTTTGAAGAAATCAACACATAAAAGCCGGGTTATGGGATATTTGTCATTTATCTCAAATTAGAACAACCACAATTACATATAAGTAGAAATGTGTATACAAAAGAAAAATTGTTGTCATAAATAATATCTTATATGTTATTGATACAATTGTGTAGCTATGATATGAAGGTTAAATATATATAATTATTGTCTAATTATTTAATTTAAAGAAACTAAAAAAGTATATATATAGAAACAAATCAAGGGTTCATCGACCTAAGTCAAAATCTTAAGAAAAACAAACAAGGAGTAGGGCCAATGGATTATGTCACCATGGGTATCTAGCATAAACAATCAACATTGTGCTCCTTCGTGTAGCATCGAGACCACAAACTTGTTTAAGTTAGTGGATTAAGAGTTTTCACAAGTAAAAAAGTAAAATAAACGATTTACAATATGAATGGCTCATGTATACCATTGGTATATTTTCTTGTGTCTATAAAGCCTTAAACACAATTGGTGAATGGAGCTTTTGCACATTGAGATTTGATTCATGTTATTTGGTTATAAATATCATCCTTGCAAATGTGGTTGAAGTATGCTATAGGAAAATTGGTAAATTTCTCATATAAGGAATTGCCCATGTACGCACACCTTATACTTCTGGGCACACATGTTTAGATATTTCAGATTTAGAAATGTTGAAATAATATATTGATAATATATAGGATGAAATTATATTGTTCTATATTGTGGGTGACAATTTTCTGGCTCCCCGCAATGTGGTTTGAAATATAATGAAGAATTGATGAAAGTCAACTTAAAAGTATTCTTCCTCTGTAGCTCTTATTACTCTCTCAATGGTAGATTGACTTGGAGGATTGTCAATTAACACTAGCTCGAATAGTGGGATGTCATGATACCCTAGAGAGACATCCACGACAATGGGGTTGCCAACCTATTTCTCTATTTGATAGACATTCACGCCTTCTGTGACCATTGTATCTTCGATAATTTCCCTCGAAGTAGAGTATTACTAATCATATAGCTCCAAAACCTTATGAAAGCCCTGCTCCATTCAGATCTATGCCATGCTTTGTTATGCCCGCTTTAGGGAAGGTGCTTTATTGGTAAAATTAAAATGAAACATTCCCTTTTCAATTTGAATAACAAAGAAAATCCCATTTCTGACTATTGCTTCCCTTTCAATGCACAAAGTCGCTCTTTTTTCTTTCTTCATTTCTAAGTCTACCAACTAAAGAATTTCCAATTTCAAGACAATTTACTTCCTCAAGAATATTCTACCTCTGAAAAGAATTCAAATGGGATAATGTTTACCGAAATTTCCTAATTGAAAACCTATTCTTTACTTGGCATTGTAAATGTGAACCCTCAGGCTACGTGTACTCCATATTGGTATGAATGTTAACCTAATTGATCGATTGCTAGTTTTGTCGGTGAAATAAAAAACCACCTATACCCATCATCCTAATAAATCTGAGTTGATTGACATCGGGGTTTACCCTCTTTTGTCAGGAAACAATGTGAAGTATCTCTTTGGTTAGAAAATCCATTCAAGTTCTTTAGTAGATGAGTGTGTTTCACTTGGAAGATATATAGGCTTTGTTTTTTGGTTTATATGTATTGATACTTGATATGTTGCGAAAGTTCTTAGCTTGAGAAAGTTGTGTAGTCCACTTCGAAATTACAAGGGAAGCTATATGGAAAATGTGCGTGAACCTAGGAATTATATCTTGGGAGCAAACCATAATAGAAAAACAAATCATCGTGTTTCATTTTTTGGTCTCAGAAGCGCTAGCCTAGAGTGATGGGTGGATTCACTTTTCTTTGTTGATTGGGGCTAGTTCTTTTGTAATGAGGACATGGATATTTTGCCTCAAGCCAACAGTATCTATTGAGAATAGTTTCTTCGATAGTCAATTGAGCACAGGTCTGATCAACCATGACAATACTCAGAAAGGAGGCCAACATAACTCATATTTTGGACTAGTCAACAGTTCAGGTGGAAGTTGACCGAGAAAGTTGTGACCATCCTGGTAGCCTGCAAATGGAAGGGTGTTATGTGGAAATAAGGTATTTTGAATAAGCAGAGTGACTCCTTTCCCAATAGAGTGATGATGTAAATCAATGGGTTGGGAACATGGACTCCAAAACTGTGTGTTGAAATGTGCATAAACAAATTACACAAAGCTAGCTAGAGTACTAGTAAAAATGGGGTTTTGCCGTCACTATCAAATTAGTTCTAGAATAATTAGGATTTTCCCAATTTTCCCCCAAATTCACCAAAATATCACTAGTGAACCTATTTGTGGGTGTTTGGAGGAAAACTCATGTTTTAGATTATTGAAAATTGCTCCCAATCATCTGAGGTCTCAGCCTAAAAATCAGGAGGTAGTTTTCAATTTTTTTTTTCATATTCACTTTAAAAATAATTATTTTTATTTTCATATGGGATTTATTCATATGTATATGTATCTGTGTCTATATTTTTACATGAGCTATTTTTTACATTAAGTATCCAATGACAATATGAATACCTTCTATTATTTTCTCCTCAGAGTTGTTTGATTTACATTAAGATTTGAAAGTTGTATTTTCATTCTCTCTCATTTTTCTTATGATGGGTGTTCTCAATGAATGACGATAATGTCCCAAGCTCATTAGGTAACTACATACATGGATTTCTTAATTTTTTCTCTATTCATGTGCTTACATACATGAATGGCTCATTTCTGTGCTTACATGCATATACGACTCATTATGTGCTTACATGCATGGAAGACCCAAATGTTCCCTAAATAACATGATTTAAAATTGGTTTAGGATACTTTGCACATGATAGACCTAATTTTAAATGGTTATAGTCGAGCTTGATGAGTAAAAAAAATTGTAATATTTTTAAAGGATGGTTATTGTATTGAAAGATGGATGATGGATTTTAGTGGTGTGGTTATCATGGCTTGTAAATATAAATGAAAGTATTGAAAAGAGTAATGGTGGATAAGGAAAGTTTGAATACTATGTTTAAAGTGCCTCCCAATTGGTATTTTCTTCCATATCATCATCATATTACTTTTCTCATATTAAAAGTAAATTATGAGTTGTACGATGTTATGAAACCAGCTCACAAAAAGATAGAAAAGATAGATCAACACCTTACTTTGCATTACAAAAATGAACAATTCTTGGATGACACAAATGACAAGACCTCCTTTCTATATATAGGATCCTAAAGGGTCATAATATAATCAGAGCCAACATCATAATAATAATGTAAGGGAACAATAATAACAATAGTGGGCTTCTATGGGGCACAATAATAACAATATGGGGATTACATGTGTACAAAAATATAATAAAGGGGTTGTACTAATAACAATAAGGGGTTACACTAGTAGTATAGGGACCTAACATGCCCCTCTCCTTCAAAAAGAGTTGTCCACAATGCTTGACTAGCCCTTGATGCTTCTGTATAAATTCTTGTCCTCCCGTGTGGAATCTTCAACGAGTATGTTCTTCCACTCAATGAGATACTTTGAAATTGATCTATTTCGTAGTTGTTGATTTCTTGGTTCAGTGATTGCTTCAAGTTCCAATATGATTTTTCCTTCCTTTTCAAGTTCTAACAATATTGGTTGAACCCGGATCTTCTGCAACTTTTGAATGAGTGCCCACACTTCTTCATCCTTCTTCCATTCATCCATTGCTTCATTTATCCAATCTCGTTGGATAGTAGAAGTAGCACAAAACAATGCTTCCACATCCTCATCCCTTCTTCAGAGTGCATTTGAAGTAATATTTTTTCTTCCCTTTTTGTAGATGATTTCCAAGTCATAACCCAACATATTTGTGACCAATTTTATCTATTCTTTTAAAGATAATTTTTTTCTAAAAGCTATTTAAGACTATCATGATCCATTTTTACCTTGAAGTGTCTTCCCACTAGGTAAGGTTGCCATTTCTTAAGTGCATGTAGTATTTTCAACATTTCTTTCTCATAAATAGCTTGCTTGATATGTAGCCGTAAAAACACCCAATCACCTACATCAAAACTTCTTTCACTGTGATGTTGATATGCTCGCTGTTCCATTTGATTAAGCACCAAGGTGGAGTTCTCATTTAAAAGTTGGAGAAGTTGTTGTTGATGCTCGATGTGATCTTTCATTGCTTGAATCTTTTTCTTCTTGATATCTCCTGCTATCTTAAGAGTTTGAGGACTCGTAATTTCTTCCAATGAATTACAAGATATGGTTGGATTCATTTCCTGATGCCTGATGTGATCTTTCACTTCTTGAACATTTTTCTTCTTCATATGTCCTTCTATCTTGATAGTATTAAGAGTGGTAATTCTAGCGAATGCATTAAAAGATATGGTTGGATTTACTTCTCCTTCCTCGATGTGACCTTTCACTTCTTGAAGCCTTTTCTTCCTGATATGTCCTTCTATCTTGCAAGTTTGAGGAGTGGTAATTCTTGCCAATGCTTTACAAGATATGGTCAGATTCATTTATTCTTTGTCTGGGCTTGGTTCCTATTTTATACCTTATTCTTTTGATGTTTCTTGATCCTTTTCTTCCTCCTCTTCATAATCTATGTAAAATAATTCTTATCAGCACACTTATGACCTTTAGTGTATTTGCTATCACAATTGTAGCAAAGTGCTTTTTCTCTTTTTTCTTCCAATTGTTGTTGTGTAAACATTGTAGGTTGTGGAAGGCTAGGAGAAAAAACACTTACATAATTATAGTTTTGAGTGGTGGGATTCCATGTTTCCATAATTTTACTTTCAATTTTTCTTGCCAACCTAAATGCCTTCTCCAATGAATCAGGTTCCCAAAGATAAACCTCATGTTGAATGTTATCCTTTAAAATCCCTATGAGTACATCAATCCTTTGCTTCTCTGGAATACCATTTACCCTTATATTCAATTTTTAAAAGTCCTCAATGCACTCTGCCATTGAACGTTTTTGTTCGAGATTTATCCATTAAATGAAGAAGGTGTTACTCTTTGTATCCTCATAATGTCCTATCATTTCTTCCATGAAAATTGACCAAGTGACAAGTGATTTATGAGAACAAAGCACTTTATACCATAAAAATTGATTTGGTTCTAAATATAAATATGCAAGATGTACCTTTTGTAACAGTTGAACCTCATGTAGATCAAAATATTTCTCCATCTGTAGTATCCAATTTACCAGATCCTTGCCATCAAACTTCCTCTTATCGCCTTTTCTTGATTTTAGGACCTTAATCCTGAAATGCCTATAACTCAGTGACTTTAGATCTCCAAGCTCTAAAATTGTGACTTGCAGTAGCCCTCTGAGTCGTCTTTCTAACCCCGCAAGTTTGATTAGAATTTTATTCTCCAAGAAATAGTTGTCCCCAATCTCCTTAGATGACCTTACTATATAATGTTTTAGTGGAGCGAATTTGTACAATGTGCCACATGTTATTGTTTGGACCTTCAGATCTGAAAAATATATATAGAAAGCTATAGTTTGTCCTCTTTTTGTAACTTCTAACAAAATGTGAACTGGTTTCTTAGGGAGAAAGTTATGACATTTTTCCTAAGGTTAAATTTTTAGAATGCAATTCAGGAGTCTACAAAAACCCTAACTTCCTCAGATTATATCTCCAAATGTATAGCGATAAAAGATTTGATATTTCGACTCAAACTTCCCCATGATTTTGACTAAAATGGGTTTTAATTTCAGAGTTTGAACCTTTGTACAAAAAATATTATAGCGAAAATTCCATGATGACCTATTTGAGATAAAAATTTTGGAGCTTGTAAAAACCCTAAATTCCTTACATCATATCTGTGAAAATATAACGAGACAAGATCTGAAATTAAGACTCGATGTTTCGTGTGATTTCAACTCAAATGGTTTTTTTTATCTTCGGAAACATCGCAAAAAAACATTATAGAGAAAATGCCAGGATAATCTATTTGGAGCAACAAAACCCTAGAATCGACAGCTCTAATATCAAATGTTATGAAACCAACTCACAAAAAGATAGAAAAGATAGATCAAAATCCTAGAAATAAGCCTCTTCAAGGGGGAAACCTCCTTTAGATTACACAAATGAACAATTTTTGGATGACACAAATGACAACACCTCCTTTCTATATATAGTAGTCTAAGGGGTCATAATATAATGAGAGCCAACATAACAATAATAATGTAAGGGAAGAATAATAACAATAGTGGGCTTCTATGGGGCACAATAATAGCAATATGGGGACTACATGGGAACAACAATATAATAAGTGGGTTGTACTAATAAAAATAAAGGGTTACACTAGTATTATATGGACCTAACATATGATTTCTATGCATAGTCTATCCAAGGACATAGCTTAATATAATACAAACTAATGTAGGTAAAGATATTCCATCCAAGGACATAGATTAGTGGAATAAATTTTATACTGATAGAGATGTTGAGAAATAATGAAATATGAAGGGAAGAAATATTGAACTCTTATGAGGTAACCCACAAACAAAAATAGATAGAATGGCAAGTACCCTTTCCATATATCATGGCCAACACAAGAAAAGATAAAAAAATAAAAGTATATAGATGGAATCTCAATAAATCACACGAAATAAGCTTTTAAAATTCTACCAACATTAGTAGAAATTGATGGTTGATTAATTTGTTTCCATCCTACCAAATATTATGAATGTTTTCCTTATCTGTATCTATTCATGAGGTTTTCCATGAAAGATCAATCAGCTCATGAAAGACATGTCTTTCTACGTGGTATTAGACTATGTATTTTGATTATTTATACTTGTCCTTCAATTTAATGGTTTTGTGTTGATTGGTGCATATACATGTAATGATGCAATCCATTTTAGATGTGGTTTTGCCACTCGTTGAACCATTTAATTCACCCTTATTGAGAAAATGCTCCAAATATATGCTATTGAAGGGAACTAAAATTTATCGTGTCATTATTTTGATATTCAATAGCAACATGCATATTTAATAAGTGGAAACCCACATGTTTCTTTTTGTGTAAAACAATATCTCAATAATTGTAACTAAGATATGTAAGAGACACAAATAATATTTCCAATTTAGATTGAACTAGAGTGAGAGTTGTGAAGTATATGCACACATGTAATACAATTCACTAGATACATTTTGAAGAAGACATCATACATTAATCATTTTATGACCTTCATAAGTAGGTCAATGGGACTCACACCCGAAAGTACATCTAACGCAAATACATAATGGGAGCATAAAAGACAGTATTAAGCTTAAGGCCACGTTCTCATGTTCACTCAAATTCAAATGTCTCAATTATTGCAACTCGAAGTACGCAACCTAAAACTCTACAACATTCAAGTGCATATCAATACAAATAGAGATGGGTTTCTCGCAAAGAGGGAACTTTCAAATCTTCAGAAAGAAGAAGATGTTTCTCATAGAATGACTATAGATTTTGCGAATGTGTGGGAATTGATAAGATTGAAATTATCAGTATACTTCTACTATATATAAACAAAATATACGTGATTTATGACAACATAAATTACAAATAGATTCGATATAGTGGTGCTTGATGCATTCGAAGTAAAAATAGAGCAATTTAGAGGAGCCTAATGACTAGCAAGAATTGTACACTAGATTCAGAACATGACTTGACCAAATTAATTAACAATTTTTTTGTCAAACAAAATGATTCACATTAATACAATTTACGATGGTCTAAAGATCTTATGCTCATAGTAAAATAATGCATGCATCAAGTATGGTGTGACATATAAAAGGTATTAGGTAATCAATAGAGAGGATAACAAACCATGGAGGAGCTCATTGTTCAACCAGTAAGATTCTTCAACCATATTGGATGGATAAGTGGCACTGATAATTGAGATTTTTGTGCATAAAGATAATTTGTTTTCATAAAATGATATCTAAAAATCTATTCAAATTAGTTCACAATCTCAGATGCATACTTTCCACACCTATTTCCCACCAAGAAATATGGGGCAAGTCTACCTAGGAGATTGCATTGATAGTGCTCTCTAGGTTTGAATATGGAAATATAACAATTGTTGCATAAACCATCGTGGAATTTTTTGAATGATTTTGATAGTTGGTCTTGTTTCCAATAAATGAGTTATATTATTTTGTCTTTGAGGGGAGATGTAATGTTTAAGGTGAGGTGTCAACATGTTGATAACTACATGTATAAACCTTAATACACATTGTACTTTTGAAATTTGGAGATTGGGGAGTGTGAGAACATTGTAACCATCATTCATGGCTCATGTATAGGTGGTGTATGTACTTTCATACTCATTGTTTGATTGGGTTTGGATATACACTGAATTATTCATGCCCAACAAGGTGTTGGGAGTAGCATTAAAATGAGAAAACATGAAATCATGTGGCATAACCAGATTATGTGTGGTGTACTTTTGAGTACCAATTTTTTTTTTCTTAAGACAAGGTTAAGTTTGTTATTAAACTTCAAATATAATATTGAAGTCCATACTAGAGATTCAATCTCAGAACCCATATTTGTTGTTATTGTGAAGTTGTATTATGCATGATTACCTATATGTTATTTTTTTTTCATATTTTTGAAATTTTCATGGAACTAGAAGATATATGAACAAGATTAGCTGAATAAAAGCACTTAAATGCTTTGACGTTAATGTTACAGAATTTTAAGAGGTCCAGTAATTTTCTATTATTCAATTAGAAAACTGAGCATGGTTTCACTTGACTTACCTAAAGGTACTATGAATAATTAATTGAGGTAATTTTTGGCCTTGACTGGATGTTATGTTAATAATACTAACATTTTTGAAAACATGTGGATAATGTACATGTCTTCCATGTGATGCTATGGACATTTGGTATTGTGTACACATTGGTGGTAGTGTGTATTGCATTGTGTTCTATAACGTGCATAGTTGTATGTGTGTGATGTACACATGGTTGAGGGGAAAATGCACTCGATGTTTGCCTAGTGTGGTAACCAAGAGTGCTTACAAAATAAATGCTAATGATTGATTAAAGGATAAGTATCATTATTTTATTCATTTTTAATTTGCATGTGATTTACGATTGTGGTTTATGACCATGTGAGTTATTATTTTGATCGTTATGTTTTGAGCTAAAGTGATGTGATATTTTAATCCATGTTGATTTGGTAGAATATGTTAGTTGACTTGTTGTGACTAATGCATGGAGAGTAGAGGAAGCAAGTGTTCAACTGTTCTACAAGAATACAAATGCATTGGAAGAACACGCATTTCTTCCTTTTATTTAAATAAAATGAAATTGAAAATGGGGAATCATGGTTAAATGGGGGAAACATTAGCTGGTAGTTACTCAAATAATAGTACTATGATACTAAGTTATGATATTAATTGTCGTAAGAAAAATTGAGCTTTTTAAGGCATCTCAAGTCTTTCACAAAGTTTGTTGACACAAGTGTTACATGTAGAAATTGAAGGAGATTTGATGGTAGAACTCCTTTGTAACCTATATACCTCATGATTTCATTGAGGTGCAAGGTTATGGGAACATGTAACTTTAAGAACAACTATGTGAAAGGAAATAAATTGTAATATGTAAAAACACACCAAGGACTATGTGAATTTTAAGGGGGGGAGTATTTAGGAGGGGTTTGTTTTATGTAACACCTAGTTTATATCATCAGGGACCAATGCTATAATAAGTTGTAATAGAAAAGCTAGGTGGGAAAACTGGAGACCAAGTCATGATATTCTTTCCAAATGAAATCACGTTGGTCAATGGGAATATATAATTCTTTCATCTTTCATCTAGATGAAATTCTAGATAACCTTAAAGGAATGAGAGATAAGTATCCATTAAGTTGGTTATCTAGAGAAAGATGTTAAGTCTACTAAAAATATAAAAGATTTTAAAGCCTCAAAAGAGGGAAACACTAGCTTTTATGGGGAAAAGAGCAGGAGATGAAGGGAAAATTGGAGGGCGGTAAAGGAGACAGAGAGGAAAGGAAAACTAGATGGGGGTAAAGGCCTATCATGAAAGATCATTAAATACCAATTGAAGAGATCAACAAGAGGCATTTCATCCATAGGAAATAACTCTCTCCTCTGGTGAACTCTATGAAGTCAATATTTTCCAAGTTACATTCCTTCAAGTAATCTAATTTGATTCAATTACATAGGATGTTGTGTATGTTTCCTCTTTACTCTTTGTGTGGAGAATTTTTAACCATATTAGTATAATTGCATGTGATATCCTTTGTTTATAAGATAACTTATGCAAATTTCAACTACTAAATTTAAATTTAATAATTTGATCATAATAGATGGTTGTTAGTATTGGTGAAAAAAATATATGACATTACAATCTATTATTATTATTTTCTTCAGAAAAAAAATATACTTCAAATCAACTCTCTTTAAAAACAGAAATGAATATAGGCTAATTGATACAAATATATTTCAATACATATATAATCTATCATATTCAACTCCTCTAAACCTACTTGTCACCCCCTCCCTCCCCAAAAAAATAGAAATAAGTCTGGATATATCTCAAGGCTTTCATAAACACTGATAGCTCTGAATTCCAATAGCTCTGATTTCACAGTTTATCAAACCAATATTCCAAGATGAGAAGTGATATTGCACAGTTCATTGAAAATTATGGAAAATCTAGGGAATATTATATAAAATCCCTATGATTTGCGTAAATTAAAAAAATAATCAAATAACTTTCAACCAATTTCTTCAAGAGAAACTATCAATATAACCAAGATCACGACTAAGATATATATACAATCGAAGGCTCATTACCATAGGATGTGGTAGTCACCTCTGAAAATAAATAAAATGAAAAGAACAGTATGAAGGTATCCTAGACAAAAAGTGCGTATGCTTAAACTACATTTCACAAAGGTTTCAATTGCAGCTTAACAAGCTTTGGGCTTTCATGTCCAACACCCCTTCACCGAAATCTAGCACCCTCTTCCTCATAAATATGGGATGCCGGAATTCTGATAGTTTGATATTATAGATGGTTCCTTTTCATTAAGTGCAAAACTAATTGAACTCAATGGTTTGAGGGGGTCATCCATGTGACCTATAGGAATTTCCTAAATTTCTGCAAGAGTTAGTTCAACACTACTGTGGAAATGAGAGGACGATCTTCAATCTGTGAGTAATTGAAAATTTGTGAAGACAATAATTCGTTCCTCTTAGAATAGCTGAAAGAGTAACTTCGGTTTAGCTTCTCTCTTCATCATATGTTACTACTGCATTCCCATTTCTATTATCAAGTTTTGGAAATCTTGTTGGTCAAATCAAGCAAGCAGTCAATATCCTCGATAACAATTATCAGTTTATTGGTTGTCTGTATGAGGAGCGTGCAAAGTTGATAATTGTCTTTAACATTTGTGAGCTTTATGTTGTACTTCATATAGAAAGCCATGGCTCTGACCGAATTGTATTTCCGAGTTCCACGAGGGCGATAGAGACGGTACTCGCTTCCACAGAACATCAATTTGCTCTGCTCTAGATCTATCTTTAGGGTTACAAAATTTTGAAGTCCAAAAAGAGCTCAGGTTTACAAATCATGTCATCCTAACATCTTTTGTATAATGGGGTGAGGGAAATAAATCTGAACACCATTCTTTTCTTTACTACGTTAGGGAAATAAATCATAGGATGAAATCTCATCTCAAGAAATTGGATCCCAATAATTTGAAATATAATTATTAATTTTATGATTCTAATTTTTATTTTTTTTAATTTAGTTTTTATTTCATTTGATCAAGTAAAAATGTTATCTTTTGTAATTTGAGTAAAAGTGTTAAATAGTACATTATACATTTTTGTATATTGAAAAATTTGACAGAAATTAGAATGTATATAGTCAAATTCAATTACTAAATAGTGAAAAAAAGTAAAAACAGGAAATTTCCTACAATCTAGAAGATTAAGTCAAAATTTCATAGAAAATAATCGTTATTAAACAAATAAAGGAAAATACTAAATACAAAACAGTTATAAGAAATCCTTGAATAGTTGCAAAGAGTTGCCACCACTTTTCTCCAAAAAGGGAAAAGGAAAGGGTAGCAAAGAGCTATAAAGTTTTTTAGGTGGGGTGGATTGTCAAACTAGTGGGAAGATTTAATTTATGGCAAACAATGGAGTGGCGAAACCTTCCAGAAAGATTATTTAATTGCAAAGAATAAATAACTCGACACACAAGTACTCAAAGAATTCTAATTGTTACTCATAGTTAAGTGGTGTGTATTAGGAATAATGGTCTCATTTTTTGGCCCTAAGCTTGATACTAATAATTATGAGTAACATTTGTATACCAAACATAGCCATCATAGAGAAGAAAATGAATGGCATAGTCTTTTCTCTAGTTATACAATATTATTAAATCTAAACCCAACAATATTATAGTGTTATAAACCTAGCTAATACTTGCTGTATTAAAAACAAATGTATTAAGAGTAGAGTTATAATCGATACTTAGACCCTCCTAAATGTCAATATGCTCAAACAAAAATAATCTAAACTATATGTATAAACAATACCGATTTACCAAGGAAGAAGCAAACACAATGTTTGTTACTTCCTAAAAGAGAAGGGTCTACAAACTGAGGCATGAATTCCATTCGTTGTAAAACAAGATTGAAATGAGATTATATATACATATATGTTGAGACTTAACATACATTCATGATTCAATATACATGCATGTCTTATTACGATGAATAAAATGAAGATTTCGCATGCATGCAAGACTCTTCATTATGCAATTATTTCTATTCACTAATATGTATCACCATTGGAAATCTTGAGTAAGAATAGTATTATATAATGTGAGAATTTCAAGAACTAAAAAATATATTAAGTATTTCTCTCCTCTGAACTCTTGGTTCAATCATTCTATTCATTATAGATGATACATTCAAACTTCAACAAATATGTTCACATACCTAATATGCCATGGCAAGGGCTGAAACTTGGCAGAGATTTCCCATAACCAAAAAAATATTTAATAAGATCATAGAAATAAACAAAGCCACAACTCACAGAGTATGGAGCATCCATACTTAATTGCAGTTTGAATAAAACCATTCGGAAAATCTCAATAAAGTCCCGACAGTCAATTGAAACCGAAACCATACTCAATTAATCGATATATCCTCCATTTCCTAAGACACTTGTAGATTTTGGGTTACAGTGAGGGTTTGGCTATGCCGAGAACCAGAAAACTCTCCCACCCTCGTCATGGAGATGAACCTAGTATATGAGACAAGGAGATTGTCGACTTGGGGAACTTAACCAACCTATACATAGCAGAGAAATTTAGCTCAGGTTTAGTTCCTCCTCGAAGGTTCTTTAACTTGAGAGTCACAAACAAACTATTAGGTGTAAAACCATGAAGAAAACTCATTAGAGGCAGTCTTCTGGAATATTAACATGGAGAAAATGCTTAAATGAAATTATGTTAGCAATTTTGATACGTAAGAGGAACTATGCCATAGTTGGAGCACCGAATACTTGAAAACCAACAACAAATTGTCATCCTCAACTATGACAAGGGAAAATAGAAAGAAGAGAGGGTGTATCGAAGTAGAACAAACTTGGTCTCTACGGTAGAGTGGTATCTCTGTTTAGCCTTGGGGGTCGAGGGAGGAGTCAAACCATCCATGTGATCATACCTGTAGCAATCGTTGTGGTTAGTTAAATATAGGAAGAGTGAGGGTATGTGTGTTTCAAAACAAAGATTATGTCTTGTTGGCTTACCTCCTTGTTGTTTCCTGCATGAAGGTGATAACCATTTGTTTCTAGAGCCATAAGGTGACGCACATAAGCAGAGGTAAAACCCTCAATCCATTACTTCTTACCCTGTTTGTATCACAGCTTCACTCTCTCATCACATGCAACGCTAAATGAGATGGAAAGGTATGGATAGGGTTTCATTTCGGGTGAATTTATCATGTCTGAGCCACCTGTAATGATCAGACACAACATTTAACCTTTCACCTCGGCATTAATCACACCCAAGCGGAGGAGTCATCACCTCTACTGAGGCGTAGACAAGTGGAATGCATCCATGACATTGGACAAATAGCCATGTAGATGAAATATGTGTGTTATTTAATTAAATCCTTAATTTGGACGAGACCTTGCTGTGATAAATGACTCCTCTAACCATTTAATACATTTTGCATTGATTAAGCTAACCTTAGAAGTTAATTATGGTAATAAGGAGAATTTTTATTTTTATTTTAATTCGAGGTGTTACAAATAGTATGAAAGCCCAACTTCATACACTGATGCTTGTGGGTTAAATAATCTACAAATATAATGTTTCCATTTTTTACTGTCATGTTAAAAAATGTACAATAAACAATTTAGTTGTACATGTGAACATCGCGACAGAGATAGAAGTATGCATTCAACATGCAATGGAGCCCCAGGATCCCAAACCCGGTGGTGGTGCCTTATGTAGATGTCAATTAGGATATATGGATATAACTATGAGAGGAGTATCGGCAAGCCAATGATGTGATGCTAGAAACGTTGCAGTAGCTACATGCAAAAATGATAAAGTTTAGGTGTAATAATGAATGCATGAGATAGGAGCAAGAGAATATTCTCAATAGCCTATCCAATTGATAGAATTAGAGAGGGCAAGACTTGAGTATGGAGGATAGAGAAAGAAAACCAACAGCTCACCGTGGTGAGGATAATGTCGACTGAGCACAAGGGCATAAGGAAGATGAAGAAGGGCATTCGGATAATGTGTGAGACCAAAGGAAAACCAAAAAGCAGAAGAAGAAATTACACAATGAATTTAAGAAAATAAAACCATCACTGTTCAAAGGAGAATCTGAGGAAGAAGCGAAAGCGTGGCTGATTGATATGGGGAAATATTTCCAAATTTATGAATACACTGACAAGCTCAAAGCATGTTTATCATGTTATCAGTTACGGGTAAAAGCCACTTTCTCATGGGAAGAAATCAAAACAGTGAGAAAGATTGATGAACAACACGTGAGATGGCAAAAATTCCATAAACACTTTAAGGATAAATACTTGACTGAGCTTTACTACGATGAAAAGGTGAAGGAGTTCCATGAGTTAAGATTGGGAACCTTGACTATGGACAAATATGTAAAGAGGTTCACCTCCTTGCTATGATATGTTCCATACATGCAGTAGGAGAAAGCAAAGACTCAACTATTGATTAGCACTCTCCCTAGTTTCATGAAGGAAAAACTAGAATTTGACTATCTGAGATCAATGGATGATGTGGTGCGTAAGGCTCGTATCTATTACCAACATATGAAACAAAAAAATGAGGCACCGAAAGGAAATTCAAGTACAAAAGTGAGGGATTTTCCCCCAACTATACAACAAAAGTTTGGAAATGGTAGGGATAGTGAGTAGAGAACCTTTTGAAAATTTTCTAGGAATCCACCAAAGTTTCTAGCATACCACTAAAGCAAACAGACATAGGATATTAATAATCTTGTGACTGAACAATCACCTAAGCCACCTATGCAATGTTGGGGCTATGGAGAATCTCGGTATTATAAGAACTCCCCACACAAGACCCAAACTCAACAGTTGTTCAACATGCAAGAAGCTTCTACAGTTAGAGATATAGTGAGAAGTATGCCCTGAATTCACACCGCTTTGGATGAACATCAGGCACAATACTAGCCCACCATGATTGAGTGTGAAGGTATGATTGCTAATCAATATGTTTCGATTTTGCTTGATCCAGGTGCTAGCCTAAGTTATATTAGCCCCAAGGTGGTAGAAAAAGGCCAATTTCTCAGTAGCAAATTTAGGAAATCATGGCTAATACAACTAGCCACTAGAGCTAGGAGGAAGGCATGTTACAAATCAGAAAACTGTCCTATCATAGTTTCAGGGCATCTCATTCATGCTTATTTAAATCTATTACCCCTAGGTTCCTATGATATACTGATAGGAATGGACTAGTTAGAAGGATGCTAGTCCTTAGTGGATTGAAAAAAGAAATCTGTCAACTACCTTAGCCAAATTGGGAAAAGAAAAGAAATTTAAGGAATCTAGAAAACCATGAAGTCATGCCCCAACAAAGCTAACTAACTCAGGAAATGTTTTAGAAAAGCCTATCATATTTACGCTATTTAGGTAGGATACTCTAATGAAAGAAATAAGATGACTTATTTAGAAAACATCCTTATAATCAAAGAATTCATGGATGTATTTCCAGAAACTATTCTCGAGCTGCCTCCTAGACATGATATCGATTTTACTACTGAACTCATACCTGGAGCAACCCTGGTTTCAAAGGCCCCTTACCACATGAGCATGCCTGAGTGAACGAAACTCAAAATGCAGTTACAAGAGCTTCTAGACAAAGGGTACATTTGTCCCAATGTATCACCTTGGGGAGCCCTAATACTATTTGTTCAAAAGAAGGATGGGACTTTAAGGTTGTGCATTGAATACTGATAAATAAAAAAACTCACCATCAAAAATATATATCCTTTACCTTTGACTGACGATTTATTTGACCAAGTGGAGGGGGGCAGTGTATTCTCGAATATTGATCTAAGATCCAGTTATCACCAAATCCCAATAAAGGATGAGGACATTTGTAATGTTTCCTTCCGAACTTGCTATGATTATTAGGAGTTCATAGTACTCCACTTTGGCCTTAAAAACACCCGAGCTACTTTTATGAGTCTGATGCACAGTATATTTCAGCCTTTCCTAGATAAGTTCGTGATGATTTTTATAGATGATATATTAATTTACTCAAAAAATCAAGAGGAACATGAACAACACTTAAGGTTCATGTTGAAATTTTTTTGAATTAATTAGCTATACACTAAATATAGCAAGTGTGATTTTTACAAAGATAAAATTTAGTATTTGCATCACATTATATCAATTGAGGGCATGTCAGTTGTGTGGACAACAAAAGAACAATAATGGAATGGACAACCCCAAAAAATGTGGCTCATATCAGATCCCTTTTATTCCTAGAAGGTTATTATCACCAAGTATTAAAAAAAAATTCAAAGATAGATTTTCCTATGACCTCCCTATAGAAGAAAGGGCATGCTTCCTATTAGACAGCTAAATGCCAGCAGAGTTATGAGTAGATGAAGTAGTTACTCATTGCGGTACCTTTGCTGAGTGTAGTGGATCCAGAAAAGCTATTCGCTATTTACACAGATGCGAGTGAGGAAGGAGTTGGTGGGGTATTAACTCAAAAGGAAAGGTCATCGCATATGAGTCATGTAAATTGAAGGACAATGAACAATGGTACTCTCGTTATGTTCTAGAGTTAACTGGAGTTGCTCATGTGCTTAAAATGTGGCAGCACTACCTTTTAGGAAACAAATTACTATTGCTAACTGACCATAATAGTTTAAGAATATTTTTTAATGAGTCAAATTTGAATGCTCGGTAGGCCCGATGGACTGCATTTGTAAGTGAATTCGATTTTGATATGAAACATCTTAAAGGAAAATAAAATTAGGTGGCTGATGCATATAGCATAAAAATACATTGTGTTTACAAGATACAACTCAGTTGGGCATAATCTAACTTCCCTAAAATTATCAAGGAAGCATCCTTCAAGGAAGCTAAATATACTTTTCTATTGCAGCAAGCAGCAGAAGATTGGACAAAGGGAAAACAGTCTAATTATAATATAACCTCTGAACAAGTTTTGACCTTTACGAACAAAATTTATGTTCCGAATCAAAATTACATTAAGAAATTATTACTGGATGAATTTCAGAGGAAGCCCTATGCTGCCCATGCAGGATATCAGAAACTTTTAACAGCTATTTGGAAAAGTTACTTCTAGTGCACATAAAGAAAGGATGTTGCTGAGTACTTATCTTAGTGTTTGGAATGCCAGTTAGTAAAGGAAAAGAATCAACATCTCGTGGGTCTCCTACAATTGTTACCAATTCCTGAATGGAGATGGGATATGATTACTTTATATTTTATTACAGGATTACCCCTTACTAGAAAGCAGCATGATTCAATTATGGTGGTGGTAGATAAGTTGAGTAAAATAGCCCATTTTATACTAGTGAAATCCACCTACAAGATAATAGAGATAGGAGATATATTCATGAAGGAAATATTTCGATTACATGGGATACCCCATGTTGTGATTTTTGACAGAGATGTGTAATTCGCATTTGCCTTTTGGGAAACCCTTTTTGCTAGTTTGGTTACTCAAATTGAATTTAGTACCGCTTACCATCCGCAAACAGATGGCCAAATGGAATGAGTAAACCAAGTCCTTGAAGAACTGTTAAGAATGTTTGTTATGCAGCAACCCTGCAGTTGGGAGGATTATGTCCATTTAGTAAATTTCCCATATAACAATGGATATCATGAGTCATTGGGAATGAGACCTTTTGAGGTACTGTATGGAAGGAAGTGTCGGGTATCCACTAACTAGAATAACGAAGTTAATAAATTGGCACTCAATCTGGATATGTCAGCTGAAATGTAGGCCACAGTGAAAAAAGTTCGTGAGAACTTAAAGGTCGTGCAAGATAGGCAAAAGGTTTATGCAGATGAAAAGATGACTCATAAAGAGTTCCAGATAGGGGATCATGTATACTTAAAATTTAAACCCTAAAAAAGAACTTTGCAATAGAAGGGTTGCGCCAACTTGCACCACAGTATTGTGGACCGTTCGAAATCCTAGAATGAATTGGACCAGTGGCATATAAATTAACTCTTCCAGGCCACATCGGAGTTCACAATGTCTCGCATGTATCCTTGCTAAAAAAATATGTAACAACCCTCAACATATAATTAACTCATTAAACATATACATAATAGGAACAAATGAATATATGAAGTCAAAATTTCTATTTGACGCAATTCTAACTATCAATTATGATTTGTGTAGGTTGAGCCTTAGGGAGAGTTCCTCACAGAGCCTCTTTGTATTCTAGATCAAAGAGAAACCACCTTACGAAAGTGAACCATCCCCCAGCTTAAAGTGCAATGGAGGCACTTTGGCCTGGAGGAGGTCACCTGGGAAGACAAGGAGGTCATGTAGTAGGCCTATCTAGCATTATTTTCTTAGAATAACATCAAGGACGAGGTTCCACATAAGGGGGGAGAGATATAACACCCCACTATTGCATCATATCTACTTTTAATTTTACCAGGCTATGGAGAACTTAGAAACTTTTAAATTCACTTAACATGTTGTTAAAACAAGTTAAGGATGGAAAAGCCAAGTATCATGACATTTTGTTTAAATAAATTAAACATGCTTAATTAAGGAAAATGCTAAATACAAAACAATTATAACAACTCTTGGAACAGTTGCAAACAAATGCCACCATTTTTCTCCAAAAAGGGAAAAGGAAAGGGAAGCAAGGGGCCACATAATTTTTTCCCTCAGTTGTGTTTTGATATGAGTGGGAAGATTTAATTGATGGAAAATAGTCGAGTGGGTATGCAACTTGAGGCTAGACATTAATATTGGTGCACAAGATACCCGACTATCTTTATTCCAACTATTAGGAGTAGGAAGTGCTTAGTGGGGGACCATGGACATGATTGCCAAGTCCATGGAATGGTAGTGAGAGCTTCTAGAAAGATTATTGAATTGCAAAGAATAAATAATTTGGGACAGTGAAGTACTCAAATAATTTTAATTATTACGGAGACTTAAATGGTGTGTATTAGGAGTAATTGTCTCGTTTTCTTCCCTTAAGCTAGATATTGATAATTATGGTTAACATTTGTATACCAGATATAGTCATCATAGAGAAGAAAATCGATGCCATAGTATTTTCTCTAGTTTTACATTATGATTAAATCTAAACCCAACAATACTATAGTGTTATAAGTGTAACTAATACTTATTGTATTAAAAACAAATAAATTGACGGTAGAGTTATAATTCCTACTTAGACCCTAATAACTCTGAATATTATGGAATGGAAATAATCGCAACTACCTATACAAATAATACTAATTTACTAAGGAAGAAGAAAATAGAGTATTTGTTACTTCCTAAACGAGAAGGGTATGCAAACTGAGGCATGAATTCCTTTCGTTCAAAAATAGGATCGAAACCAGATTATCTATACATATATGTCTAGACTTAACACACATTCATGATGAAATATACATGCCTATATTATTACTACGCATAAAATCAAGAGTTTGCATGCATGCAAGACTCTTCATTATGCAATTATTTCTATTCATGAATAGGTATCTCCATTGGAAATCACGAGTAAGAACAATATTATATAATCTCTGAATTTCAAGAACTAAAACAAATATTAAGTATTCCTCTATCGGAACTCTTGGTTCAATAATTCCATTCATTATATAGGACACATTCAAACTTGATGAAATATGTTCACATACCCATTATACCATTAGAAGGGCCAAAACTTGGCAGATATTGTCCATAACCCAACAAGCATTTAATACAATCATAGAAATAAAGAGGCTCACAACTAACAGTGTATGAAACATCGATAGTTAATTTTAGTTTGACAAAACCATTCGGAAAATCTCAATAAAGTTCTGGCATTCAACTAAGAACCCAAACTGGACTCAATTATTTGATATATCCGCCATTTCCTAAGACACTTGTGGATTTTATGTTACACTGAGGGTTTGGCTATGCTGAGAGGTACCAAACCCTCCCACCCTCATCGTGGAGCTAAAACTAGTATATCAGATAAGCAGTCTATCGACTTCGAGAGCTTAACTAACATGTAGATAGTAGAGAAATTTAGCTCAAGTTTAGCTTCTCCTCAAAGTCTCTTTAACCCCAGACTCAGGGATGAACTAGTACCTATACAACCATCAAGAAAACTCATTAGAGCAAGTCTTGAGAAAGATTAACCTACAGAAAATGATTAAATGAAACTATGTTAGGGATTTCGATACCTGAGAGGAACAACACCATAGTTGGAGCACTACATACCTCAAAACAAGCAAGAAATTTTCATCCTCAACTATTAGAAGAGAAAATAGAAACAAGAGAGGGTGTCATGGAGTAGAACAAACTTGGTCTCTATGAAAATGGGGTAGCTCTGTTCAACGCTCGAGGTCGAGGGAGGAGTCAAACTGTCCACTTGATCATACATGTAGCAATTTTTGAGGTTAGTTAAACTCAGAAAGAGAAAGGGTAGTTGTGTTTCCAAATAGATATTATATCTCATTTTCTTACCCCCTTGTTGTTGCCTGCCTCAAGGTGACAACCATTTGTTTCCAGAGTCATAAGAGGACATGCATAGGTAGAGGTAAAGCCCTCATTCCATTGCTTCTTACCCTACTTGTATCAGAGCTTCACTCTCTCATCACACGCAATGTGAAATGAGATGGAAAGGTGTGGTTAGGGTTTCATTTGGGGTTAAGTTCTCATGTCTAAGAGACATGCAATGACCAGATGCAACATTCTACCTTCCACCTCTACATTAATCACGCCCAAGTGGACCAGTGATCACTTCTATCGAGGTGCTGACAAGAGGAACACATCCTTGTCTTTGGACAAATAGCTGTGTAGATGAAATATGTGTGTTATTTAATTAAATCCTTAATTCGTGCTAGACCATGGTGTCACAACTGACCCCTTAACCATTTAATGTTTTGTGCATTGATTAAGTTAGGGTGAGAAGTTAATTATGGTAAATAAGGATATCTTTTCTTTTCTTTTTTTAATTCGAGGTGTTACATAAAACAAAATAGTTTTGGCAAATAAATTAAAGTAAATAAATAATTGAATAAAGAAATATAAATGATTATAATAAACAATGTGATAATTAATTATTATTATAAATATTAATAATAAATAAATATATTCTACTTAAATTTTTAACAATATTAATGATTAAAAATGGAACAATTTAAATAATAATAATATGCAATTAAATATATAGTGATATTATAGTGATCCTAAAGACCAACAAAATATCGGATAAATATTTTTAAAAAATCAATAGTATGGGTAATAATATAGTTCAATAATATTAACTAAATTACTATGATAAAATATTAATAAGAAGATAAATATTTATGATTAATAATAAAGAAGTAATTTTATTTTAAAATTATTAATTAATTAATCACATATTACATAATATCAATTTGTTATAACTAAGGTATTTATTAATAAATCAATATTTAGAATAAATGAAATTTTAAATAAAAGAAATATAGAAAGAAAAAAGAAAATTAAAATTAATAGTTAAAATCTAAATATTAAATATCAAAAGTATATTATTTAATAAATAAATAGTTTACAGAAATGTTTGTATTAAATGTGGAAAGAAAAGTTAAAATATTATATTATAATTAAATATTCATGATTTATTATATATATATATATATTATATATATATAAGAAGATCAATGTGATTTATTTCACTTTAAGGAAGTAAAAAATTAATTTTGACTCTTTAATATTTTATTTTTATGATAAAAAAGAAGTGAGAGAAGAGCTCCACACTCACTATAGTTTTATTGGATTAATAAGTGAAGAAGTTTGCAAGTATGAAAAATTCTTTATAAGTGAGAATGGATGTGTGTAAGAGCCTAACTATCTAAGAGAAATTGTTTTTCATCTTCAAGTGTCTCAACATCGTAAAAGGTGGTTGATTCTTTCATCTTAGGGTGTTTTGGGAATAGACCAACACCTAATCTCACTACGAACACTACTACACCAACGACAGTTTTAAGACATTTTTTTAAGACAAAATAAATGTTTTGTCTTAAAAAGACACTTTTTATTTTAGTTATTTTAGATTAAAACTTAATATCAACTGAGTTGTGTTTAATATAAAATTTAAGAGAAAAAAAGTTTGAGACAAAAATAATTTAAGACAAAAATTTATATTTAACACAAAAATAGTTTAAGACAAAAAATATTTTAAAACAAAACTTTATATTTAAAATGCAAGCAATTTGATTCAAAAATATTTTAAGACAAAACTTTATATTTAAGACAAAAACACTTTAAGACAAAAATATTTTAAGACAATACTTTATATTTAAGAGAATGACCACTTAAGATAATGGGAATTAAGACAAAACCCATCTAAGACAATTAACAATTAAGACAAAACCATATCAATTTAAGACAATATTATCTAACAACTCCAAAATTGACTATGAGAGTGCGCTCTAAGTCTTCTAGCTTGTAGGCAACTATTGCCCTGTGCCTATACCAAGGCTATTATTTCAGTTACTATTGACGTTATCTTATATAAAGACCCTTATTTGTTGGGCTCTTAGTTTTGTGCAGGTAGCTTGCTCTGAAGAACGTGACAATGTTCCTAGTAAGGTTTTTGGAAAGTCAATTCCTCTTCAGTCCCTTCAATCTTTGATCATACAATTAGAGACAACTTGTTTGTGATTGCATTCGACACTACTACACCGAGGGGGATTTTAAGACAAGAAATATTTTGTCTTAAAATTTAATTTTGTCTTAAAATTTTCAATATGAGGTGGTAGTAAAAAAGGTGAAGGATTAGGGGTCTGTCTTTATGCTATTCATGGGTTCTTCATGAAGCAGAGTGTTGGATTTAAGGTGATGGATAATGCAACAAAGGTGTGCATGGTTAGAGGGTGATGGAAGCACTTTCATTGAATGTGGGTAGGGAGTAACATAGATGGAGTACCCTCCGAGGTCTCCATCGATTGTGTTTTAATCTATGTTTTTTTACTATTTCATTTATTCTGGACACTACTCTTATCCACGTGTTGTTGCTATCAACATATTGTTTTGGTGGAACTCCTCACTATCATAGGAAACATGGATTAGATTCACTTGAGGGATTTTTGAAAAAAGGAGCAAGAAATTCTCAAATTTATTTTTCCTTGATTAAATTCAGAAAATTTGAATTTCCATATGAGCAGACAACTTGGATGTAGTTAACTTATGTGACATGGCTTCTGTCACCCAATTTACTCAGTAAATTTGAGTTAGAGGAGTTAGAGTTCAATTAAGCATGTGTGATTGGTAATTTGTAGCAATCAATGGTAGCTATCTCAAGTTGTTTTCAGTTAAACTAGTTCTAGTTGTTGGAGGAACTAGTGGAACGCCAGTTGTGTAGTGGGACTTTAGTCAAACTCAGTGATCATCAAGTTAAATGATCAATCATCACAAATAGCTAGTCCATGTAGATAATTAAAGTTTCCCAATTGTGGTGGAGATTCCGAGGTAGTGTAACATGAGTTGTAGACTAGTTCTAAGTGTACAAGCGTTGCATGTAGTGAGATTATCAACCTTGGGAATTGCACAATATATTTTGGAAACATTCCTAGATAATAGGGGTGTAATTTCTCAAGGAATCGCATAAGGAAATAGTGGCTCAAGCATGGGAAGAAAATGACTAAGTCTAGGTCAAAGCTTCTCAGTGATGAGAGAGATAAGTTATTCACTTGCATGTTATGCTTAGTTGAGCAAAGAAATTGTAATACATCTCTATTGATCATATTAATGTAAGCACACATGGGGTTTTTAGTAGATTCCTTTCCCCATGAAAAATATTGTGTGCATGTGGTAGAGTAGGTTTGTGTCTTGTGGTTTCGATTAAAGCATCATGAGCAGTTAGAAATCTACACCATAATTTCCACAAGGATGGTGGACGTAAATTATAGAATATCTATTGGTAGATAGTATGCTTACTTTAAAATCTCCAGGAAAACTTATGTGAGAAGCGGATATCAAGGATAGAAGATTGGATTATGGAAGCATTAGTCACAAAATTCACAAGGGTAGTAAATTTGTGTGCAGGTGTGGAGGTATATAGATCAAATGTGGATTTCATTGGTGAAATTCTTGAGGTTGATGGGTGAAAGACATATAAGTATAATTATCGGAGCTACATTCAATTTCTATCCTAATTAATGATGATATGATCGATCTCTATTGGTTTACAATTTGTTTTCCAATCTAGATGTTGGTCTACTTTCTAGTCTATATGAGATGAACTAGCTGGTTGTTGACATGTTCTTTCTTTTGAACATTTTGTCTTTTCGATCTTTTTGTTCCTTCTCTCTTTTGGGATTGGTCTATCATGGGATTTCTAAGGACCTTAGCTACTATGTTTTTGTCTTCTTTGTGGTCTATCTCAAACACACTAGTTGGTTGTTTTACATGGTCTTTCTTCTAAACCTTCTCTCCTGTCAATATTCATGCTCCTCTCTAGTTTGGGATTGCTCGATTCATTTTGGTTGGCATATTTGGTAACATATTTACATTTTTAATTGAATCAAGGAGTCTCTTGGGGTCATTAATTGGTCTCGGGGTATATTTATTTTCCATGTTGGCCATTGATTATATGAGGGACAATCCATTAATGGTTTGCATCATGATTGAAGATATTTGTTGATTGTGTGCTTGATTGGATTTTCCCAAGGACATTAGTTGGTGGTGATTGGTTAGACTATTGTATTTGAAGTGATGTCCTAGTGGATTAAGCTGGTGACGACCTATATTGAGTGGGGTCTATAATTAATAAGTGACATTAATTTACCTTGTCTACATATTTTATCGAGGTTTTTTCTTATATTACTACATAAGGTCTTTTTTGGTAATGCTCTCTACTATGCTGCACATATAGTCGAGATTGCAGAGTGATGGCGTGTCAATTGTACAAGAGGCCTTTCCATATATCAATAGGATGTGACTTGACACTAAAGGAAACTAGGGAATTGACATGCCATGACTCGATGTATTAGTACATGTGACTACTGAGGCGAAGAGTCATGACTGCCCTAAGTTGGGAATCCAAACTAATGGGACATCTCTTAACATGTATCTATACACGTGGATTCTAATATTTCAGTCTCCCCTATTAGCCTCCTGCTGCAGCAGGTTACTCATACTTCATGATTCACATTTTTACAGGCCAAATATGTCATACTTTGCATGCTGCAATGCCCCATATTTGCTAAACAGTCACCAAAGAAAGAAGCCATGAAAGAATGCTACTCAAAGTTCACCTACTGCATTCCAATTTTGAGGAGTCAGTCCAGTTTTGTAGAATTTTCAGCTAAAGGGAGGTCCAAACAGCCTAATCTTGGTCTCCCTAGATTTCAATTTCCTATTTTAGAATATAGAGAATGAATAATCTGTCCAAACAGCTTAATCTTGACAGATTTTAGATAGGTAGAGAATCAAAGGAGCCCAACTGCTTAATCTGGGCCCTTGGAAGAAATAAGGGTAGTTTGTAGATAGAAAGGCATAAAAAGAAAAAATTGAAATGCTGGGTCTGGAAGTCTATGTGCACCCAAACCAAAAGAAAAAAAATGTTAGGTAAGTAGGCTAGGTAAGTAGTTTTGAGGTTGCAGAATCTTGATGTTTGATCAATTCTATGCTTTCAAAGTATCATCTCTGCTCAGGTGACAGTCATCAGGCAGTTTCATGTGGAGGAGCTCAAATCAGGCATAACTAACTAACATCAGCATGTTGATGTCATATCCGTACCAGAGGACCCCACTGCTAACATCAGCATGTTGACGTCATCCGCCATACTGCTGACGTCATGCTGACGTCAGCAGCCAAAAAACGGAAAAATTGCACAAGCGTGAAAGTCGAGCTTCAGAGCTCCGGAATGAGAAACAGAGGCTGTTTTGGATGCGCGATTAGCACGAAGCGCTAATCATGCATTGCTAGGGGAAATGAGCCATATTGGAGAATCTTTAGGGAATCTTTTGATTCCTCGGCCCTTTTTGCACCGAAAAGGCCCAGAAAAGTAGGATTTTGCCAATTTAAGCGTATTTGAAGACAGAGAGAGACCAAGAACAAAGATTAAAGAGTATCAGATCAAATATACAGACAAAAAGCATGTTGAAGAGTATCAGGAAGTGGCGGAGACTATCAATGTAGCGGCAAAGTGTATCAGAGGAGATTTTCTCACGGCTCAAGGCAAATCCAACATTAAAAGGAAATCTCTGAAAGTCAAGAAGCAGTTAAGGAACCATTAAAAGCTCACCAACACAAATGACTGCACATTAAACTCACAGGAGATCAGTGGACCAGAACTCAATGCACAGTTATGACAGCACCACCGCAGCAAGTCACACAGGATACCCCATCAACTCAACTTGATCCAGTTGCCTCTGGCGCAGCCCAAATGACTTACTTGCATTTAATTCCAACAACAATTAGGTCTTTAGAAAAAGATTTTTCCTGCAGACCTGTTTAGGTCGGTTGTAATAAATAACTTTAGATATTTTGCTTATATATACCACCTTGAAAAATGGAGTAGGGGTTGGTTGGTTGATTAGTTGCTTGATATTTGGTATTTCGATATTTTCCTCAAGCAGAGACTCACACTATAACCGTGATACTTTCTATAATCAAAGACTGTTGAAAGCATGGATTCAGAAACTGTCTGCTGTGTTTAATTGGTCGAGGAGTGACTGTGAAACTCTTGTGCTTCTACATGGTTCAATAAGTGTTTCTTAACTCTGTTAGTTTTTCATGTTTGTTTTATCATCACTCCACCAGCTAAATTGTAGAAAAGAAGAATATTTTAGGATTTGCTTAGCTACACCTTAAGCTCAATTTCTGCAATTTTTCATGTTTTCATCAGGAACAGTTATGAACATGCATACTTAAATGATCTTGTTTAAGCTGTTTCTTTCACTTATGAATGATAGTTTAGGAATTCTTAACTGCTCCTAGAAAACCATTCATCCACCTCTCCTTCCTGTCATTTTTGCTGAAAGATTCTTAATTGCCTATCAACCCTGACCATCATTCCATCCTTTTAGCAAATTGATAATTGTCTCATGTGTGGCTATCCCACTCCATAATCCTCTTGTGACCAAGAAAATGCAACAACAAGCCTTAATCGATGACTCCATGCCCAATGGTTTGAAACTTGTCACACTTTACCCTGCCTCTCTGTTTGGAATTATCCTCCATACATGCACCTTCCATCCAAACAGAAAATCAAAACCCATGAACCTAACAACTAGCCTAAAATCATCATCAACAAAGCTAAATCATTATGAGAGAGCTCTCTCTCATTGCAGGTGGGCTAGAACCTGCAATCCAAAGATTTGTTTGTGGTTACCTCTCCCGTATCCCTTCAGGAGCTTAGGGACAACCTGAGTGATAACATAATGGTGACTCCACTGGGGAACTCCTCAGATAATCTCACTAAACAAGTTTGCAGCCCCACAGAGGAAGAAACCAACCTTTGAAAGTCTCGGTCGACCTGTGTTTTAGAAAAAAGTTCTCGAAAAACAAGTTAGAAGCTAGCTCCTAAAAAGCAAACGTGTCATACAAGATCAAACCCTGATCCTAATCACCCAGCTACTTTTGAAAATCTGAATTTAATCCCTAAGATCATTAGAAAACAAAAGCAACAAGAAGATCCAACTACTTCGAGTCCTGAAACAGTTCAGCCATTCCAACCCCTATCAAAGTTCTATTGCAGTCAACCCCAAGTTCCCCTAGTTCATCACCCCCTTCTCCAAGAAACTCTTCTACGCCTCCATCCTATAGTCCTACTACCACTACTACTCCTTCTACCTCGGTTGTTCCTGTTATCCCAATTGCCCTAGTTTTTCCACTTATCGCCATTAACAGGGCTAATAGATATGCGCCCTTACAGCTGCCTGCTAATCCCGGGGCTATGCCTCAGGACTACCAGGCAAAAATTACCTATTTTGATGGCACAAACTCCTGCACAGCCCTACAGCATACAAAGAAAATGTAGGATTACTTTGAGATTTATGAGATCGATGATGATAGTGTAAGAATGAAGATTTTTGTTCAAAGTTTGATTGGTGATGTCAGAACCTGGTTTAGGGCACTTACACCCAATTCCATATTAAACCCCGAAGCCTTATACTAGACATTTATTAACAGATGGGAGAAAAAGAAATATCCCCGACACATATTATCTGAGTATGATACTATCAAAAGAGGACCTCAGGAAACGGTTTTGGATTACTGTGCAAGGTTTAATAATGTTTACAATGCAATACCACAAAATTTAAGACCCCCACCTGATCTCACTTTATACAAATTCCCTTATGGCTTTAATGCTGAGATGGCGTATCAATTAAGGGAAAGAGCCCCTCAAAACCTTGTAGAGATGCAAGATGTTGCTGTTAGTGTGGAGGAAAATCTAATTGCCAAAAGGAATAGAGCCAAAACTGAGAGAAGAACCACCTTCAAAGAAGAACCCTTAGCCTTCGATCAGAAGCTAGACACTATTATCAGTGGCATCCATAGGCTGGGAGACAGAGTAGACAATGTTGAGAGGAAAACTTCATGGGAAGGTCAACAACCCAATGCCATAAGGAACCCGAACTTCAGAAAAACTAAAAGCACAAACGTTGGAAGGGCCAGTCCCGACCATGATATTAGGCCTCCTTTTTAAGAAAACTATGCAGAGGCATCTACATTAAGTGAGCCCAGAGATGGGACTCATATAAACTTGATAGATTCTGAAAATGAACAACAAATCTTTCTCACTGAAGAGGACCGAGACTACCCTCATGTAAAACAATTTCAGACAAAGTCGGGAGAGTCTTTCGATTTCAAACAAGGTTATGATAATGCTGTGTATAAAGTACACAAACAATATAAGTTGAGAACAAGGACCATTGATGTCCCTGCATCTAGCAGAAAAAAGATAGCAAACAACCCAACAAAATTAAAGACAATGTCACCATAACAAATCTGGCTAATAGCTCTATCCCAAACCCGCATCAGGTAACTTTGGAGGATGTAATAGACACATAGCCTCCTATTGATCGACCTCTACCTCCTTCCTCCCCAAAAGAAAATCTGAACGGCACTCTAAAAAATCCTCCCAAAGTAGAAATACCACAAACTGTCATTCATCATAACACTGACATTCCAAAAGAAAACATAGAGAGTATGCCTGAAAAAGAGAAATCTGATGCTATCAACGCCAAGAACCCATTGGAAAAACCATTCAATTTAGAAGCAGAGATTGGAAAACTCAAGATATCCATTCCCCTCTCAGAACTTGCCAAACATGATGTATATAGGCAACAAATTCAAAGGTCACTTCAACTACCAGAGGTCAGGGATGATGTAAACATTTTAGACGATACCCCTGAGCTTCTGTTTGGTCCAGAAGTTAATAGAAAATCAACATATGGACCTGTTCCACCATTTTATGTCAGTCTACACATACATGAAAAAATATTGCATAATGTTATGTTTGACTCAGATGCCTCACATAACCTTATGCCCAAAGTTGTAATGGAAAGGTTGAACCTTGATGTCACAAGACCATACAAAGATATATATTCCTTTGACTCAAGTCAAGTCAAATGTCTAGGCTTGATTAAAGACCTTTGTGTGTCTCTAGTCCAATTCCCGAACAAGACAATCCTAATGGACGTAGTAGTTGCTGACATTCCCACAAAATATGGCATGCTCCTATCAAGATCATGGGGAGCAAAACTGCAAGGATCCCTTCAACTCGACCTCTCTTATGCCACTATATCTGTCTTTGGGCAACCAAAGACACTGTATAAAGAAACATTAATGAAGTACGTGGTAAGCAGTGAGGAAAAGCCCCAAAATTTTCCAATTTACTCAATCCATTCATATATGGATTCTTTCATTTTATTTAATGATAACACCAATCCTCCAACTGATGATAATCTGTTATCTTTAGGACAAGAAACGTACATCAGTGAGGAATCGGTTGCCAATACCCATGAAATTGTCTCAACAATCAAGGAAACCAGCAAACAACAAGAAGAACACCCCGAAATAGAAATTGTAATTCTACCCAATCCTCAAATAACTGAAGCTCTTAATACAAACTTCAAACAAGAAATCACATGGTACTTAGAGTTTGATGGTTTTGTCAACAAGTTAGGAGCAGGGGCAGGAGTATGGATTTACAATACACATGATAATCACGCAGAAGGCCATGCCTATAGACTAAATTTCAGATGTACAAACAACATGGCAGAGTATGAAGCTCTTCTCTTAGGCCTTAAACTGCTCAAAGTCCTACGAGCTATAGAAGTGTCCATTCTAGCTTACTCTGATTTGATTATACAACAAACGAAAGGTAACTTTGTTACTAATGACAGGAGAATGAGAGCTGACAGGGCTGCTGCCACCGAAATACTCGATTCTTTCAACAAATTCAAGCTGGCCAAAATTTCAAGAGATCATAATATTCATGCCCACAGTCTAGCAACTTTTGCTAGCACATGCAAGCTTCCCTTTGAACCAAATCACCATTTCACCGCTGAAATAAAACATAGACCTTTGGTCGCCAACAATGTTAGGGATTGGCAAGTGTTTCAAAATGATGCCCAGATTAACAATTTCCTCACTCTTGAGGGCGAATTTTCCAACACAAACATTGACATGGATGCCGTGAACAATTCCCAACATCTAACAGAAGAAAATCAGCAAGCTCTAACAGCTGCAACAGCTAAACAAATCCTTAACCTAACTGTGTTTGACAACGCAAACATAGAGCAGTTGAAACAAATGTGTTTAGAGGAAATAGCCAAAGCAGAGGATGAGTTTATTGATCTAAGGAGTAATTTTCTACCTACCCGCCTTACTCCATTGGAAGACATGTTTGATGACAATGATGTGGCCAAAAAGCCAAAAATGGAGCCTTTAAATGCTGGTATAGAAGAACACAACATAGGAACAACAGAGCAACCCAGAATGATTAACTTGTCCAAAAATATGCCCCTGATCAAAAACCGAAATACGTGGGTTTGTTCAAAGAATTCCAAGATGTATTTTCTTGGAGTTATGAGGACTTAAAGTCCTTTGACACCTCAGTGATCCAACATACCATTCCCTTAAAACCAAATCAAAAACCGTTCAAACAGAAACTTAGAAGAATCAACCCCATGTGTCTTCCCCTTATTGAAAAAGAAATAAAGAGAATGTTTGAAGCAGGTATCATTGCACCCATCAGATTCTCTAAATGGGTATCTAATTTAGTTCCCACTAGAAAAAAAACAGGAGAGATAAGACTGTGTGTAGACATGAGAAATTTAAACCAGGTATCCCTAAAAGACCACTACCCTTTGCCCAAAATGGACCATATCTTGCAAAGAGTAGTGGGTTCCTCTAGAATTTCTTTACTAGATGGATTTTCAGGATTTAATCAGATACTTGTTCACCCGGATGACCAAGACAAGATAGCCTTTACCACACCGTGGGGAACATTTAAGTATGTTAACATGCCTTTCGGACTAAAGAACACTGGTGCTACCTTTCAAAGGGCAATGGATATTGCATTTTCCAAGGAGATACATGATTTCCTTGTTGTATACCTTGATGACCTAACACCTTTCTCCAAATCTAACCAAGAGCACCTTAAGCACTTAAGGCAAATTTTCATGACATGTAGGAAATATGGCATTTGCTTGAATCCCAAGAAGTCATTGTTTGCCCTTGAAAAAGGCAAGCTTCTAGGCCATATCATATCAAAAGATGGGATTAGAATTGATCCTGAAAGAATTCAAGCTATCCTCCAAATCCCCTATCCAAGAAAAATAAAAGAACTGCAAGCATTCCTTGGAAAGATCAATTTACTAAGGAGATTTATCCAAAACCTAGCAGAGCTAATAAGGCTATTGAGCAACATGTTGAAGAAGGATGCCAAGGTAAAATGGTCTCTTGAAACCAAGCAGGCTTTTGAGAGTATCAAAACTGCCTTGACTCAAACGCTTGTCCTCACTAGTCCACAATTCGACAAAGATTTTATCATTTTTTCTTTTGCATCCAAGCACACCATAGCCGCTGTCCTTTTACAAAAAGATGATCAAGGTAATGAAAAGCCAATTGCTTTCTTCAGCTGAGCTTTAAGAGATGCACCCTTGAAATATCAGATTATGGAAAAGCGGGCTTATGCCTTGGTAAAGGCCATCAAAGACTTCATAATTTACATCTTATACTCCCACGTGATTGCCTATGTCCCAAACTCCGTTGTAAAGGATATATTAACTCAAGAGGGACTAGAAGGCAAAAGAGGCAAGTGGATTGCCAACATCCTTGAATACGACATTGAGATAAAACCAACAAAAACTGATAAAAGGAAATGGTTTAGCCAAACTAATGTCCAAAACAAACTTCCAAGCCTTAGACATTAATCAACTGGACAATGAACTGGAGCTAGCGACTCTACAGATCAGTGAAACATTTTTGCAATCCTCATGGTATGCTGATATTTGCTTTGTATTGCTAAAGTTGTGTGCTCCGCGAGGATTGTCCAGAACCAAGAAAATATTTTTAAGGATGAAATCCTCAAAGTTTTGTGTCATAGATGGTGCTTTGTTTTGGAAAAGTCATGAAGGTATTTTGCTTAATTCTTTGACTATGAATGAAACTAACAACATCATGAAAGAATTCCATGCAGGGGACTGTGGAGGACATTTATATTGGAAGTCCACTGCTGACAAGATTTAAAGGGCTGGTTATTATTGGCCCTCTCTTTTTGCAGATGTCAAGAAGTTTGTTGTTTCATGCCACAAATGCCAAATCTTTGAAGGGAAAATTAAATTACTGCCTTTACCCCTTAAGCACATTTCAACCAAAAAGCCTTTTCAACAATGGGGTCTCAACTTCATTGGAGAAATTCATCCCTCCTCCTCAGGCCAACACAAGTGGATTCTGATAGCCACTGATTATTTCACTAAGTGGATTGAAGCAATTCCATGTAGACAAGGCAACGACTCCACCATTATCCAATTCCTTGAGAGCAATATCCTTTCTAGATTTGTCTGCCCTAAGAAAATCATTACTGACAATGTTGTTGACTTCAAATCTAAAAAGATGATCAACTTCTGCCATAAATTCCACATTACATTGGGCCACTCCACAAATTACTACCCTCAAGGTAATGGCTTGGCAAAATCATCCAACAAAAGCCTCATCAATATCATAAAGAAATTGCTGGAGGAAAACAAAAAGAACTGGCATAGGAAGCTCACAAATGCTCTATGGGAAGACAGACTTTCCACCAAGAAATCCATTGGGATGAGCCCTTATGAGCTAGTATATGGCATGGAAGTGAAATTTCCTTCATCTTTGGGCATTCCTACTATTAAATTGTTGCAGGAGATTCAGGCTGAACCAAATGACATGCAGAGAATAATTAATCAAACCATTCATCTTCAGCAAACCAAAGAGCAAGTCTGTGACAGAGCTCAAATGCTGAAAGAAAAACTCAAAAAGATGTTTGATAAGAAAGCTAAACCAGAGGATTTCTAGGTTGGCAGCAAAGTTCTAAGATGGGACTCATGAAGAGAGGGGAAGGGTAAACATGCAAAATTCGATTTTTTGTGGAAAGGTCCATACATTATCAGCATTGTGCAAGGAAATAATACATATTTTCTTAGATCTCTAGATGGCAGCACAGCTGAAGAAGGCCCTGTCAATGGCCGAATGCTAAAGCATTACAATGATCCTTTTGATTGAAAAGAACATGCGATGTTATTTTCTGTACATAAAATGTTTGTATCTATTAGCACTTTGATTTATTTTGTAATAGTCCATGATACTAAAAGCACGCAGAATAAAGCAGGTAGTGCTTTACAATTTACCATCAAATCAGTTAAGGGAAAGTGTTGTTAGCAGTCCAAAAGTTCAAATCAATCCAACAGTCAGCACTAAGAAGTCTCAAAGCACAAAAATAACAGAAGAATCAAGGCAATCTGACCTGCTATTCTTGGCTTCTCACAAGGAAAAGCCATCCCCAAGTGGAGCCACTATTAGCCTCCTCTTGCAGCAGGTTACTCATATTTCATGATTGACATTTTTATAGGCCAAATATGTCATACTTTGCATGCTGCAATGCTCCATATTTGCTAAACAGTCACCAAAAAAAGAGGCCATGAAAAAATGCTTCTCAGAGTTCATCTACTGCATTCAAATTTTGAGGAGTCAGTCCAGTTTTGTAGAATTTTCAGCTAAAGGGAGGTCCAAACAGCCTAATCTTGGTCTCCCTAGATTTCAATTTCCTGTTTTAGAATATAGAGAATCAACAATCTATCCAAACAGCTTAATCTTGCCATATTTTAGATAGGTAGAGAATCAAAGGAGCCCAACTGCTTAATCTGGGCCCTTGGAAGAAATAAAGGTAGTTTGTACATAGAAAGGCATAAAAAGAAAAAATTGAAATGCTTGGTCTACAAGTCTAAGTGCACCCAAACCAAAAGAAGAAAAAATGTTAGGTAAGTAGGCTGGGTAAGTAGTTTTGAGGTTGCAGAATCTTGATGTTTGATCAATTCTATGCTTTCAAAGTATCATCTCTACTCAGGTCACAGTCATCAGGCGGTTTCATGTGGAGGAGCTCAAATCAGGCATAACTAACTTCCCTTTCTTCCTCTTCCCCAAATCATTGAATAATTTCCCCAAAAAGAGGTCAAGATCTGCTTGATATCTCTTAGTTTCATCATTTTCCATGTCATTAGCCTTGGTGAAGATTTTCTTCACTCAAGGACGGTCCATACTTTCTCTACAAAGCTCTATCTCCCCTTTAAAGCCTAAGATCTCTGAAACTTGGCGCTTTCTTGTCATTTCCATATTAAGTACTGACATTATTATTTAACTCCCTATATATCTCCCCATCCCCCTACTAAAACTATGTAAATAATCCCCTTATGTAAATATCCCCTCCCCTTGGTTGAAATATAACCATAAGTATCCCTCTGGGAATTGCTAAGTCACCTGGACCTTAGTAACAACCCTCATCTGCACATAATTCCCCTTCCCTAGTGTTTGGACCCCTTCCAAAACAAAAAGAACCCCTTTCCGAATGCAAACAACCCCCCCCCCGGGCATTTTCTTTGGAATTTATTAATATTTGGTTAATAAATAAACCAATGCACCAAACACATTTAACCCATTTCCTAAAGTTCAAACCCACCACGCCGTGAAAAATTAAACTTTTAACGCGTGCTCTATTTTATTAAACTCCATGCATCTCCCTTTCCCGTCCACCGTCAGATCGCCTCCCCCAGATCCGACAACCCTTGTTCATATCGGGCGCCCTATTGTAGTGGTAGGTTACGACCCGATGTCTGATGGTTTTACCGTCGTACACGGGGACAGGTGGCGCCCTCCCATTGCATCGGGTCGCCCCTGATAGAAACCACCTCCGTACCAAAGGCGGTCCGATGCATAGGCCAAAACCACCCTCCCCTCAAGTAACAGGACTGCCGCGTCACCCTGCCATGTCGCCTCCACATCACCTCACACTACCTACGCTCGGCCCACGTCACCCTGCCACGTGTCACTTCCACGTCACCTTTTCGTACTACCACATCACCTTGCTGATATCAGCATGCTGATGTCATATCCATACCAGAGGACCCCACTGCTGACGTCAGCATGCTTACATCATCCGCCATATCGTTGGCGTCATGATGACGTCAGCAACCAAAAAACGGAAAAATTGCACAAGCGCGAAAGTCAAGCTTCAGAGCTCCGAAATGAGAAAAGGAGGTAGTTTTCGATGCGCGATTAGCGCGAAGTGCTAATGACGCATCGCTACGGGAAATGAGCCATATTGGAGAATCTTTAGGGAATATTTTGATTCCTCGGCCCTTTTTGCACCGAAAAGGCCTAAAAAAGCTTGATTTTGCCAATTTAAGTGTATTTGAAGACACAGAGAGACCAAGAACAAAGATTAAAGAGTATCAGATCAAATATATAGAAAAAAAGCATGTCGAAGAGTATCAGGAAGTGGCAGATACTATCAATGTAGCAGAAAAGTGTATCAAAGGAGATTTTCTCAGGGCTCGAGGCAAATCCAACATTAAAAGGAAAGCTCTGAAAGTCAAGAAGGAGTTAAGGAACCATTAAAATCTCACCAGCACAAATGACTGCTCATTAAACTCACAGGAGATCAGTGGACTAGAACTCAATGCACAGTTATGACAACACCACTGCACCAAGTCACACAGGATACCCCATCAACTCAACTTGATCCAGCTACCTCTGGTGCAGCCCAAAGGACTTACTTGCATTTAATTCTAGCAACAATTAGGTCTTTAGAAAAAGCTTTTTCCTACAGACCTGTTTAGGTCAGTTGTAATAAATAACTTTAGATATTTTGCTTATATATACCACACAAAAAAATGGAGTAGGGGTTTCTTGGTTGATTAGTTTCTTGATCTTTGGTATTTCAATATTTTCCTCAAGAAGAGTCTCGCACTGTAACTGTGATACTTTCTATAATCAAAGACTGCTGAAAGCATGGATTCAGAAACTGTCTGTTGTGTTTAATTGGTCGGGGAGTGACTGTGAAACTCCTGTGCTTCTACATGGTTCAATAAGTGTTTCTTAACTCTGTTAGTTTTTCATGTTTGTTTTATCATCACTCCGCCAGCTAAATTGGAAAAAAGAAGAATAGTTTAGGATTTTCTTAGCTGCACCTTAAGCTCAATTTCTGCAATTTTTCATGTTTTCATCAGGAACAGTTATGAACATGCATACTTAAATGATCTTGTTTACGCTGTTTCTTTCACTTATGAATGATAGTTTAGGAATTCTTAACTCCTCCTAGACAACCATTCATTCACCTCTCCTCCCTGTCAGTTTTGATGAAAGATTCTTAATTGCCTTTCATCCCTGACCATCATTCCATCCTTTCAGCCAGTTGATAATTGTCTCATGTGTGGCTATCCCGCTCCATAATCCTCTCGTGACCAAGAAAACGCAACAGCAAGCCTTAATCCATGACTCCATGCCCAATGGTTTGAAGCTTATCACAGTTTAACCTACCTCTCTTTTTGGAATTATCCTCCATACATGCACCTTCCATCCAAACAAAAAATCAAAACCCCTGAACCCAACAACTAGCCTATAATCATCATCAACAAAGCTAAATCATTAAGAGAGAGCCCTCTTTGATTGTAGGTGGGCTAGAACCTGCATCCAAAGATTGGTTTGTGGTTACCATGGCCGTATCCCTTCAGGAGCTTAGGGAAAACCTAAGTGATAACATCCCCATCGACTACTGGACCCAAATGTGATAATCTATGTAAAAAAAAATTCCATTCTTCACAAAAAGGAAGGCACTTAAGGTTGATCTAGATTATTAGAAAATAATTTTTGGTTATGATGTTTTCCTATACTTGGTTATAGGATTGTAGTAACGAGCTTTGGTGTGTAAGTGTTTCTATCTATGAATGGATGGCTCTCAGATGGTGTCCTAGTTTAAATAACGTTGGTACCCTATTCTTAACTACTCTCCTCTTTTAATTATTTTATACAATTATTGGTTTTTCTTCCACTATATTAACATTGACGATGTTACAAATATTTTGGGATCATATTGGGTTCATGGTCATGGTTTCCTCTATTTGCATTGCCACCATGTGGGATTTGATCCATACCTAGAATCACCACGAAAGAAATTGGTTTGGGCTAAACTCCCTAGTTTACGCATTGTGTTATGGTTACATGAATCACTGACGATGATGGACATTCCCATTGGTAAATTTGATTTCCTAGAGGAAGCAAGACTGTTACATAGAGATAAATGTATCACATGGATTTTGGTGGAGGTTGACTTTGCTACTAGCCTTTGCATGAAGGTGGAGCTCAATTAGTGTGGCTTCTCTACTAGGTAGTGAATTGGCTATTGGGAAATTGCTTTTCACTGTCTCGGTTGTCATAATGTTGGAAATATTATTGTTGAGTGCCCACGTAGATTTGGAAATCGACGACATGGAATATCAGAAACTATCTGTGATGGGGGTCTTCCATTGACATATGTACACTCTCCGGTGGCTCAGAAAATTGGTCTACACTCCCTCTCGGGTAATCTTAAAATCATGCCATCTATGACATGTTGTGGGGAAAATTTTGATTTGGTATCATCTGCTGTTTCTCTTAGTAATTCTACATTCCATCATTTATGTATTGTTTCTCTACATATTCATTTGTTGCATTCTCATTGTATTCGACATTCTTCATTTTTTTATGTATCAGACATTCCTCCATGTTTGAACAATATGGAATCTATCCAGACTATATCGTTTGATGTGAATTGGATGACATTCATTATTGATGACTCATTCACTGCTAATCCTAACCCTTCTTGCATTCAATTTGGGACATTCCCTAAAGACCTTTCTCCTACTAATTGGCAGCAAGTCACATCAAGTTTCTTCACCCTAACCTTAATATCCATCTCAATAATTTATTGATTCATTCATCCTCCTCTCCTAATATCTCTATCGATCCCAATTATTTTTGTAATGGGAAAATTAGGAAGGAACAATGTTTGAAACCTTCAAGTCATTCGCATGGGGCTAATAGTGGCCTTCACAATATTTTTGCAAAATTGGATTGTGTCCATCATCTTTAGGTACATCATCTTTTCTTTCATCTTTCTCTCCTATTTGGGCCTTTAGAGATTATTTTCCTGATTATGAGGGCTTACCATGATAATCACATACTTAAACATTAGGGTCTTGGGGACTGCCCAAAAAATCCTCGTGCTCTGACAGTTTATTGGGGTTAATCACCCCACTATTTTCCTTTTACAAGAGACAATGATGATTGGAGACAAAATTTGGCCCATTCTCCTTTGCATTTGTCCTAGGTGGTGGGTATGTGCTATCGATACTTTGAGCTTATTTGGTGGTCTTGTGACATTTTGGGATCCTAAGGTCATGAATTTTATTTCCTCTAAATCCTTTGTAGGTATCCTTCTATTTTGTTTCTTCAGAGGCTCAAAGGACAGATTTAGTACTCTTAATACATATGCTTCATATTCTTCCATACGATACTTTTGAGAGAAATTGGAATCCTGCAACTTGTTAAATATGGGATTCCTTATTTTGGTGGGGGATTTGAATGTCACCATTGAAGATAATGAGGAATGGGGGGGTCATTGCAAACTACACCCATTAGCGGGGTACTTCAATGCTGTTTTTGGTAGGAACCACTTGGTGCATATTTTGACGGCTCCCTTTATTCTGACTTGGAGAAATGGCTCATTTGGGTCTGTAGGCATCACTAAGAGACTTGATTGCTTCATGCTTCATGAAAAATTTGTGTAATGATTAGGTTCTATGAAATCTTTGATTATTCCATCCCAAATTTCGGTCCATTTCCCTGTCATACTCGAGTGGAAGGCACATGGGGATTGGGGTGGTCTCACATTCAAATTTAATCACCACTCATTAAGATTTCCTTAATTTCATTCATTAGTGCATACTTCTTGGGAACTAAGATCATACCTCTTGATCACATCATCTTTGGAAATTATTGGGATTAAGTTGAGGACTCTTAAAATGTCTGTGAGTAACTATATTCAGACTAAAAAGAGGAAGCATATTAATGAAATTTTGGCTATTGATAAAAAGGGTCAATATATTTGTTGATCCTCCACATGTAGATTATTTATCGATGGCACATCAATTACAGGTTGTGGATTCAGAGAGGTGGAAGTGACATTTTGCAATTATAGGAGGAGTGGAGGTGAAAAGTCGTGATATCTTGGTATAAGGCTCTAGATGGCCTCTAGTGTAAATATATATATATATATATATATAATATATATATATATATATATATAATATATATATATATATTATATATATATCATAAAGATGAGATTACATGGTGAGAACCATTTACATCAGATAATATAAAACATAACTCTATGATATTTGCAACTTCCATTTTCCAATAGATCCAAACTACAGTCTTATTTCCTCTATAGGCTCTTTGTACTAAGATTCTAAATTTATATCTTTCATATAACCAACAAAATTGACCCAATAAAAAATTGAACTTGCAATGCATCAAATAACTATAATCTATATTGGCTTAGAAGGTTCAAATTCATCCTTGTCCATTCAAAATATAGAATTTCATTTGCTCATTCCTCCATCTATTGCACCCTCTGTAGACAAAGAGTCTTCAGATGGCCTTGTTGAGAAATGCATCAACAAATAAGCTCTCAATGGCCTCTAGCATAAATAAGTAAATCATGTACAATAGTAACAGTTCACATTTCTTGTGGGACAACTCATACCTTCTCTATGGGTATTGTCATTTTATTATTTAAATTTTGTTCTAATCACATTGGAAAATAGTTTTATATTATATTCAATATGAAGAGATGTATTTTGGAGACACCATTGACATTGCATGATATATCTACAAGATGCATCTAAAAAAGAGCAAAAACAAAGACTAATCCCTTAGTTCCCATTGAGTGGATCTCAAAACTCAGGGTTTTCTTCCCTTACACATAATCCAAAAATAATAACTCTTTGAGATACAAAATTTAATTCAAACCAAAATTACATCATAATTATGCAAATGCAAAGTTCTTCTCTAAATATAACTAAAAAACGGTCAAATAAGGCCTTTGTAGGCATGGAACCCTGCAACAACAACAAAATAAATCTTCACAAATCTGACAAGAAGTTGAAAGCTACATGTAATAACTACCCCAGAATCAAAGAAAAGGATGGATGGATTTGGATACCACTTTCCCATCCTTTGATTCCTTTCATATGCATGAACCAACTACCAACTAGGTTCCTTCCTTTGTTAAAGATTATGCTCCATAGTTATGTTCTTTGTAGACATGGATAATGAAATTTCATTAAACACAAAAAAAATAGCTTTTGACCTCATCATATAGAGGGATAACTACTGATTTCTGCATCTTATCGATTCCTTTTATCCAATTAATGACCACTGGATTATTCCCATACACCCGAAAGTTTGAAATTCCTTGTTTGTGACAATTTTTAGAGATTTTTTCATAGCTAATATCTCAGTGAAGTTATTTGAAGACCATCTCAAATTTGCTTTGAAATTGATGTAATGGAAGCATTGAAAAATAGAAGGCCACCTACCCCACCTTAAGGGAGGGTTCCTTGGTGGGCTCCCTAAAAGAAACCCCAAATGTCATTTTTCGAAATGATGTTGTGTGACAAAATCCTTTGTGGAGAGGTCTTCGAGATAGTTTTGAGGCAATACAAAATAGATTTGGCTTGAACTACACATTTAAAAGGAGACACAAGTCTCTCTTCAAAATATGTTGCATTCCTATTAAGGCTACTGTTATTGGCAGGCCTTTAAATTCCTTTAGAGCATATTTTTTTTTGCATTTTCTGAAACGATCCTATACAAAAAGCCCTTACTAGCTATCCTTTGTTCTAGGGAGAAGGCCCATTTCAATGCACATAGACCTTGCAGAAGAGAAAGTAATTGAAATGTGAGAAATAATTTTAATAGATTATTTGCATAAGGAAAGTCTACACAAACAATGTTTGTCCCTTCTTTGTATGGGGAAGGAATGCGAAGAAGATCAAGACATTGCTTGAACTTTATTATTTCAAAAATCAACCTTAAACTTTATTGTTATAGATTGGAAAATGAGGATAATATATTTTAAAAACCTCTAAAGGAAAATTATTTTAATTTAGTTGACAAGAAAGAAATTTTCACTTTCCTTTCCCAAATTGTATCTTGGACTTAATTTAGAGGACTTTCTAATTCTGTGTGGTTGGAGGCTCATGTGTCATCACTCCTTATCCATTTATCCTCTAATATTCACTTTCATATGTTCTTTCCACACATTTAGCGGGATCAAGGTGGTATTTATCAACAATTGGAAGAAATTTCTATTGAAAGGTTTTGTTATGGTTCAACATGGAATCTACTTCAGATGGGAAGGTTCAATATAGGTTGTACGATTTTTAACCCTTCAGCTCATTGAATTCTTTGTATGTTCATGCTATTTATTGTTATCAACTTTCCTTCTCTAAGGGGTTGAGATTATTTTCTTCATTTATTTTACATGGCCCCAGTGAAAGAAGAATAATGGAGGTTGTAACGACACCTTTTCCATTTCACTAAGTTACAAATAAAAAGTTTCAAATTCTATAGCCAATAGACTTTTAACCTCTTCATACACCTTTAGTGAGCTACGCATAGCTCTCACCTCTCATTGTAGCTCAATGAAATGACATCTAACAAGCATAGTGGAAAAGATTCCAATTTTATGCCCAAGAAACCAACAAAAATGAAGTAGATCTGAAGGCAATGATCCCCATTGGGGATTTCCATTTTTGTTGCAATAGACAAGAAGAATCATGGTGTTGGACGAAGGGATAAAATATCTCTACCAAAAACACAATATCATCACTCTTGGTGCCATTAATTTTGTTAACTCATTTGAATGTATGTAGTGCATAAGGATTTGTTAGTATCTATGGAATTTTCTCTCTTTCCAACAGTAAAATAGGTTCATCCTAATATTAATATATAAAATAAGATTCATTAATAGGTATGGTTCAATTTTAAATTTGTTTTGGTATAACATATACTGATACTTTTAAATATGATGTAATTTTGGGTAAAATTAGAAGTGGAAAAACAAGTTGGGGTGAAAATTTCCTTTGTAGTAGTAGGCTGCATGAAATTTCTATCGAAAATTTTTGTTGTGGCCCAACATGATATAATCTTTGGATGAAAAGGTTCACTATGGGTGGTATGTTATTTCGCCCTTCAACTCATAGGAGTCTTTGTCTATTCTTGGTACTTGTTGTTCTCAACTTTCATTTTCAAAGGGGTTGATACTATTTTCTCCATTCATTTATCATGGACGAGTGAAAGAAGAAGAATGAAACTTGTCTCCATATCTTTTCCACATGCAAAATTTTAGGGGCTAATATTCTCCCAATGGGCCAATTTTCCATGATTCTCCACAAAAACGATTAGCCAATTTCCAATTTTTATAACAGATGATTCATCCAAAGTTTAGAATATAAAATTATTTTATCTTAAAAATCGTAACATTATATAGAGACTATATATAAAATAACTATAAACTTGAAATTTTTTATAAATACATGAATAAACATTTTATAGTTTTCATATTAGCGATTAGTGAGATTCGCCAACGTTTTAAACTTCAAGAAAATTTTCCGTCCTTAAAATTTTCCTTGCTTTTCCATTTCTCTAAGTTACAAATAAACACATTCCAATTCTATAGCCAAGAGACTAATAACCTCTTGATGCACCTTTAGTGAGCTATGCATGAAGACCTTGGATGAGGGTATAACTACAGTATAGGCTTTTGAGGTTAGGAGTTGGTCATTACATGCATTTAAAATACATCGCTTTTCCCATCTAACCATTTTTTTCATACTGATGTTTTATATTCTAGATCATTTCATTAAAAACTATAAGTCTATCTAAATGTATTCATGATTTGGTATTCATATTTTGATGTAAATGAAGCTTCTATATCTTCAAGAAAGACCTTTCATAGATTGGACATTGAGGTAGTGGAAAAAGTTTTATGTTGACAAATGCGTTGTTCCTAATATTTGGCTTATTATCTTCAATTTATTGGTTATATCATTTCTTCCATTTCTTGTATGTTAAATCACTTTGTTCACATTTTCTGCTCTTGTTTTTGGGTTGTATTGATCTCATTTTTTTATTTTTTCTCTAGATATTTGAGTGAATTGTTGTCACTATCTTTTAAATGAATGGTTGCAGATTATTCTCTAGCATCATAAAGTGGAGGGAAATATCTACAATTATTTTTAGTGCCATAATTGCACTATTCATAGTTGTATAAGCACTTGAAGTATCCTAAATGAACCTCATTATAGTTATAACTAGATTCCCACAATCTAGCTACGCTAACAAGATCAACAAGATCCAATGTTTCAGGATGGTAATAATTTAATGACTCCATATTCAACAATATCATGTAGTCACTCTTATTCACGGATGATGTAATGTAAGTCCAATAAATTTTTTTGAATTTGGATTATAACAAAACAAATCTTCAATTGGGTTCAAGATATTGCAGTCATGCATTGTAATTGAAATTGGAAATCCTTAAACTTGCAGATGATTGTTCCATTGCAATGTATATTCCAAATTAATGTTTTTACATTTTTTTGTTGCTAAACATGGTTAAAATTCTTGAATTTTTGGAAGCCTACTCTCATTGCTGAGAGTTGCATATTCTTCGAACATGAATTGTGGAAAATTAATATGTACTTAAGAAGCCTCAATATTCTTTGAGATTATCTCACCCCTAACATTCTATTTCTTTATCCAAGATTTCTAGTAATTTTAAATATCATTATCTATTCTTCTAGATGGATGGAATACTATGTATCCCCCCTGCACATATTTAATCCATTAAAATATATCTTAATGTCAATCCTTTAACGCACCACCATGAAATAATAAAATTATGAAACTTAAGACAACCTTTTTCTAACAATGACACACATACGAATGATAATCTTTAATTCATCTGGACTAAAACTACCTCACTTGATATCAACTCTCAAGTAGTTGATCCATCATAATCTATAGCTATTTCCACAAAGAATGTTGAATACTTTCTGTTAGCCTCCTGCTGCAGCAGGTTACTCATATTTCATGATTGACATTTTTACAGACCAAATATGTCATACTTTGCATGCTGCAATGCTCCATATTTTCTAAACAGTCACCAAGCAAAGAAGGTTACTCAGAGTTCATCTAATTGCTTTCCAAATTTTGAGAAGTTATTCCAGTTTTGTACAATTTTCAGCTAAAGGGAGGTCCAAACAACTTAATCTTGGTCTCCCTAGGTTTCAATTTCCTGTTTTAGAATATAGAGGATGAAAATCTGTCCAAACATCTTAATCTTGGCAGATTCTTAGATAGGTAGAGAATCAAAGGAGCCCAACTGCTTAATCTAGGCCCTTGGAAGAAAAAAGGGTAGTTTGTAGATAGGAAGGTATAAAAAAGAAAAATTGAAATGATGGGTCTGCAAGTCTAAGTGCACCCAAACCAAAAGAAGAAACAATGTTAGGTAAGTAGGCTGGGTAGGTAGTTTTGAGGTTGCAGAATCTTGATTGCTGATCAGTTCCATGTTTTGAGGGTGTCATCTCTACTCAGGACACAATCACCAGGCAGTTTTATGTGAAAGAGCTCAAAACAGGCATAACTAACTTCCTTTCTCCATCTCCCCCAAATTATTAACTAATTTCCCCAAAAAGAGGTCAAGATCTGCTTGATATCTCTTAGTTTCATCATTTTCATGTCATTAGCTTGGGTGAAGACCTGCTTCACTCAAAGAGAATCCATAGTCTCTCTATAAGGTTCTATCTCCCCTTTTCAAGCCTAAGATTTATGAAACTTAGCGCTTTCTTGTCATATCCATATTAACTACTGACATTATTATTTAACTCCCTATATTTTCCCTGTCCCCATACTAAAACTATGTAGATAATCCCCTTATGTAAATATCCCCTCCCCCTGGTTGAAATATAACCATAAATACTTCACTGGGAATTACTAAGTCACCTGGACTTTAGTAAGAACCCTCCCTCGGCAAGAATTCCAACTCCCAAGTGTATGGACCCCTTCCAAACACTAAGGGAACCCTTTCCAAATGCTAAATAACCCTCCCTGCACATTGTTCTGTGAAAAATATTAATGTTTGTTTGATAAGTTTTCACCGCACAAACACATTTACCCATTTTCTAAAGTTAAAAACCCACCGCGCCATGAAAAATTAAGTCTTTAACGCGTGCGTGCCTTTGCTAAACCCAGTGCATCTCCCTGTCCCATCCACCGTCGGATCACCTTCCCTAGATCCGACGGTCCTCGATCACATCGCGCGCCCGATTACGGTGGTAGGTTACCACCCGATGTTCAACGGTTTTACCGTTGTACATCGGGAGAGGTGGCGGCCTTCCATTGCATCGGGCCGCCCCTGACAGAAACCACCTCCGTACCAAAAGCAGTCGAACGCACAGGGAAAATCACCCTCCCCTCACATAACAGGAGCGCCACCTCATCCTTCCAGGTCGCCTCCGTGACACCTTACCCTGCCTGTGCCCGGTCCACCTCACCCTACCACGTCACCCAATCGTACTGCCACGTCATCTTGATGATGTCAGCATGCTGACATCACATCCATACCAAAGGACCCCACTGCTGATGTCAGCATGTTGATGTCATCCGCCATACTGCTCGCGTCATGCTGGCGTCAGCAGCCAAAAAACCAAAAATTCACGCAAGAAGAAAAATCATGCTTTGGAGCTCCGGAATGAGAAACGGAGGTAGCTTTCGATGCGCGATTAGCGCGAGGTGCTAATTGCGCATCGCTAAGGGAAATAGGCCATATTGGGGAATCTTTAGGGAATATTTTGATTCCTTGGCCCATTTTGCAACGAAAAGGCCCGAAATTGCCCGATTTTGCCAAATTAAACCGATTTGGAGACAGGAAGAGACCAGAGACAGAGATTAAAGTGTATCAGATGAAATTCATAGAGAGAAAACACATCAAAGAGTATCAAAAAGTGGCAAAGACCATCAACGTAGCGGCAAAGAGTATCAGTGAAGATCTTAACAGTGGCCCAAAGCAGGAGAAAATTTAATACCTTCCAGCAGGGTCAAAGAAAGAGGGCGAGGCCACTCAAAACCCTCAAATCATGGTTATTGCACATTTAACTCACACCATAATAGAACTGCAGATCCCAAAGCATAGTTATTCCAGCAGTTCTGCATCGAGGCTCCAAGGGCCAGATTGCACTCCTTTTAATCTAGCTACCTCTGACACAGTTCAATAGATATTTACCTGCATTTAATTTTGGCACAATTTTAGGTTTAGAAAGCTCTTTTTGCAAACCTGATTTAGGTCAATTGTAATAAATAGTTTGAGATATTTACACTATAAAGACAGCCCTAAATACTGTATTACAGGTTGGTTGGTTGGTTGATTAGTCAACAAGCTATCTCTAGCTGATTTTGCTCCAGGAGAGACTCACACTGTAATATCTGATAAGTTTCTATAATCAAAGACTGCTTATGAGCCTTGGAGAATGGATTTTTCACTGTGTTTAGTGGTTGAAGAGTGATTATGGAATTCTTGTGTTGTGCATAACTTAATAAGTGCTTCTTACCTCTGTTTTCATTCATGAATTACGCTCTTAAACAGCAGAAAGATAGATTAGCTTAGAATTTTTTGAAATACACTCTATGCTCAATTTCTGTTGTTTCTTTATGTTTTCCTCTGTTTAAGCATAAATATGAATTCCACATGGCTCATGTTTGCCTTAACCCAAGACAGTTATCCAGGGATTCTTCATTACCCCTAGATAGAGATCATCTTTCCCTCTGTTAATTTAAATGAGAGATTCTTAAGTGCCTCTCATTCCTTACATATCATTCGTCCTTTTAGTCTGAAGATTGTGTTATGAACAACTATCCTACTCCATTATTTCTCTTATGACCAGAAAGACGCACTGATAATCCTAACCCATGACTCCATGCCCAATGGTTTGAAACTTATCACTTCATAAAATGCCTCTCTTCCTGAAAGCATTTTCCTTCCATCCAAACACAAACAAAAACCCCTGAGCCAAACGCTAGCCTAAAATCATCAACAATGTTGAATCATTAAGAGAGAGCCCTCTCTACTTGCAGGTGGGCTAGAACCTCCAATCCAAAGATTGGTTTGTGGTTACCTCGGCCATATCCCTACAGGAGCCTAAGGACAACCTGAGTGATAACATAATGGCGACTCCACTGGGGACCTCCTTAGATAAATTCACTAAACCAGTCTGCAGCCCCACAGAGGAAGAAACCGACCTGTGAAGGCCTCGGTCGACCTGTGTCTTATAGAAAAAATTTCCCAAAAAATAGAGTAGAAGCTGGCTCCTAAGAAGCAAACACGTGATACACGATCAAATCCTGATCCAAATCGCCCATCTGTTTTTGAAAATCCGAATTTAGTTCCTAAGATCATTAGAAAACAAAAGCAAAAAGACGACACAACTGCTGCGAGTCCTGAAACAGTTCAGCCAAGCAATGTTCCAACCCCTGTCAAAGTTTTATTTCGGTCAACCCCAAGTTCCCCTGGTTCATCACCTCCTTCTCCAAGCAGCTCCTCTACACCTCCATCCCATACGCCTACTACCACTACTACTCCTTCTACCCATGTTGTTCCTGTTATCCCCGCTGCCCTAGTTGTTTCGCTTATCCCCATCATCATGGCTAGATATGCGCCCTTACAGCTGCCTGCTAATCTCGGGGCTATGCCTCAGGACTACCAGTCAAAAATCACCTATTTTGATGGCACAACCTCCTGCACCGCTCTACAGCATACAAAGAAAATGCAGGATTATTTCAAGAGTTATGAAATTGATGATGACAGTGTAAGAATGAAGATTTTTGTCCAAAGTTTGACCGGTGATGTCAGATCCTGGTTTAGGGCACTTGCACCCAATTCTATATTAAACCCTGAAGCCTTATACCAGGCATTTATTAACAGATGGGAGAAAAAGAAAGATCCCCTACACATACTATCTGAGTATGATATTATCAAAAGAGGACCCCAGGAAACAGTTTTGGATTACTGTGCAAGATTTAACAATGTTTACAATGCAATACCACAAAATTTAAGACCTCCACCTGATCTCACTTTGTACAAATTACCGGATGGCTTTGATGCTGAGATGGCATATGAGTTAAGGGAATGAGCCCCTCAAAGCCTTGCAGAAATGCAAGATGTTTCCGTTAGTGTGGAAGCAAATCTAATTGCTAAAAGAAATAGAGCCAGAACTGAGAGAAGAACCACTTTCAAAGAAGAACCCTCAACCTTCGATCATAAGCTAGATGCTATCCTCAGTGGCATCCACAGGCTAGGAGACAGAGTAGACAATGTTGAGAGAAAAACTTCATGGGAGGGTCAACATCCCAATGCCATAAGGAACCCGAACTTCAGAAAAACTCAAAACACAAACGTTGGAAGGGCCAGTCCCGACCATGATATTAGGCCTCCTTTTCAAGAAAACTATGCGGAGGCATCTACATCCACTGAGCCCACAGATGGGACTCATATGAACCTGATAGATTCAGAAAATGAACAAAAAATATTTCTTACGGAAGAAGACCGACCATATCCTGATGCAAAACAATTTCACACCAAGTCGGGAGAGTCGTTCGACTTTAAAAAAGGCTATGATACCGTTGTGTACGAGGTACACAAACAATACAAATTAAGAACAAGGACCATTGATGTTCCCCCATCTAGCAGAACAAAAGATACCAAACAGCTCAACAAAAGTAAAGGAAATATCACCAACAATCAACGAGCTATCAGCTCTGTCCCAAACCCTCATCAGGTAACTATGGAGGATGTAACAGACACACACTCTCCTGTTGATCGGCCTCTACCTCCCTCCTCCCCAAAAGAAGATATGAATAGCACTCCTAAAAATCTTCCCAAAACGGAAATACCACAAACTGTCATACATCATGACATTGACATACCAAAGGAAAACATAGAGAGTATGCCTGAAAAAGAGAAATTTGCCACTGTCAACGCCAAGAACTCATTTCAAAAACCATTCAATTTAGAAGCGGAGATTGGAAAACTCAAGATTTCCATTCCCCTCTCAGAACTGGCCAAGCATGATGTATATAGGCAACAAATTCAAAGGTCACTTCAATTACCAGAACTAAGGGATGATGTGAACGTTTTAGATGATACCCCTGAACTATTGTTTGGTCCAGAAGTTAACGGAAAAACAACATATGGACCTGTTCCACCTTTTTATGTCAGTCTGCATATACATGACAAAATACTGCATAATGCTATGTTTGACTCATGTGCCTCACATAACCTTATTCCCAAAGTTGTAATGGAAAGGTTGAACCTTGATGTCACAAGACCGTACAAAGATCTGTATTCCTTTGACTCAAGTCAAGTCAAATGTTTAGGTTTGATCAAAGACCTTTGTTTCTCTCTAGTCCAATTCCCCAACAAGACAATCTTAATGGACGTAGTAGTTGCTGACATTCCCGCCAATTATGGCATGCTCCTATCCAGATCGTGGGGAGAAAAATTGCAAGGGTCCCTTCAACTCGACCTCTCTTATGCCACTATATCTCTCTTTGGGCAACCAAAGAGACTATATAGAGAAACATTAATGAAGTATGTGGTAAGTAGTGAGGAAAAACCCCAAAATTTTCTAATTTACTCAATCCATTCCGATATGGATTCTTTTATTTTATTTAATGATAACACTAGCTCTCCAACTAATGATAAGCCATTATCTTTGGATCAAGGAATGTACATCAATGAGGAATCGGTTACCAATACCCATGAAATTGTCTCAACAGCCAAGGCAGCCAACAAACAGTAAGAAGAACATCCCGAAACAGAAATTGTATGTCTGCCCGATCCCCAAAAAACTGAAACTCTCAATACAAACCTCAAACAAGAAATCACATGGTATTTGGAGTTTGATGTTTCGGTTAACAAGATAGGAGCAGGGGCTGGAGTATGGATTTACAATACTCATGATAATCACGCACAAGGCCATGCCTATAGACTCAATTTCAGATGTACAAACAACATGGCAGAGTATGAAGCTCTTCTCTTCGGCCTCAAGTCGCTCAAAATCCTGGGAGCTGCTAAAGTGTCCATCCTAGGTGACTCTGACTTGATTATACAACAAATAAAAGGTAACTGTGTCGCTAATGATAGTAGAATGAGAGCTTACAGAGCTGTTGCCACTGAATTACTCAATGCCTTCAGTGAATTCAGGCTTGCCCAAATTGCACGAGATCACAATATTCACGGCCATAGTCTAGCAACCTTTGATAGCACATGCAAGCTTCCCTTTGAACCAAATCACCATTTCACTGCTGAAATAAAACACAGACCTTCCGTCCCTAACAATGTCAAGGATTGGCAGGTATTTCAAAATGATGCCCAGATTAACAGTTTCTTAACTCTTGAGGACGAATTTTCAAACACAAACATTGACATGGACACCATGGCCGACTCACAACAGTTAGCAGAATAAAATCACCTGATTATAACAGCTGCAACAGCTAAACAAATCCTTAACCCAATTGTTTTCAACAACACAAACATAGAACAGCTGAAACAAATCTGTTTAGAGGAAACAACCAAAGTGGAGGATGATTTTATTGATCTGAAGAGTAATGTTCTACTTTCCGGCCTTACTCCATTGGAAGACATGTTTGATGACAACGATGTGCCCAAAAAGCCAAAGATGGAACCTTTGAATGCTGCCATAGAAGAACACAACATAGGAACAACAGAGCACCCCAGAATGATTAAGTTGTCCAAAAATCTGCCCCCTGATCAAAAACCGAAATATGTGGATTTGTTCCAAGAATTCCAAGATGTATTTGCGTGGATTTATGAGGACTTGAAGTCCTATGACACCTCAGTGATCCAGCATACCATTCCCTTGAAACCAAATCAAAAACCGTTCAAACAGAAACTCAGGAGAATCAACCCCATGCTCCTTCCCCTTATTGAGAAAGAAATAAAGAGAATGTTTGAAGCAGGTATCATTGCACCCATCAGATTCTCTGAATGGGTGTATAACTTAGTTCCCACTAGGAGAAAAACTGGAGAGATAAGAATGTGTGTAGACTTGAGAAGTTTAAACCAAGTCTCCCTAAAAGACCACTACCCGTTGCCCAAAATGGACCATATCTTGCAAAGAGTAGTGGGTTCCTCTAGAATTTCGTTACTAGAAGGATTTTCAGGATTTAATCAAATACTTGTTCACCCAGATGACCAGGACAAGACAGCTTTTACCACACTGTGGGGAACATTTAAGTACGTTAAAATGCCTTTTGGGCTGAAAAACGCTGGTGCTACCTTTCAAAGGGAAATGGATATTGCATTTGCTCAGGAGATACATGATTTCCTCGTAGCTTACCTTGATGACCTGACCCCATTCTCCAAATATGACCAAGAGCACCTTAAGCACTTAAGGCAAATTTTCATGACATGTAGGAAATATGGCATTTCCTTGAATCCTAAGAAGTCCTTGTTTTTTAGTGAGGAATGCAAGCTTCTAGGGCATATAATATCAAAATATGGGATTAGAATTGACCCAGAAAGAATTCAAGCTATCCTCCAAATCCCTTATCCAAGAAACATAAAATAACAACAAGCATTCCTTGGAAAGATCAATTTCCTAAGGAGATTTATCCCAAACCTAGTCGACATAATAAGGCTACTGAGCAGCATGTTGAAGAAGGATGCCAAGGTAAAATGGTCTCTTGAAGCCAAGCAGGCTTTTGAGAGTATAAAAACTACTCTAACTCAAATGCCTGTCCTCACCAGCCCTAAAGTCGACAAAGATTTTATCATTTTTTCCTTCGCATCTGAACACACTATAGCAGCTGTCCTTCTGCAAAAAGATGATCAGGGTAACGAAAAGCCAATTGCTTTCTTCAGGCAAGCTTTGAGAGATGCACCCTTGAAATATCAGATTATGGAAAAGTAGGCCTATGCCCTGGTCAAAGCCATCAAAGATTTCAGAATTTACATCCTATACTCCCACGTGATTGATTATGTCCCTAACGCTATTGTAAAGCATATATTAACTCAAGAGGGACTAGAAGGAAAAAGACGCAAGTGGATTGCCAGCATCCTTGAATACGACATCGAAATAAAGCCCACCAAGCTCATAAAAGGACAAGGGTTAGCCAAACTAATGTCCGAAACAAACTTCCAAGCATTAGACATTAATCAACTGGACAATGAACCGGAGCTGGCGACTACATAGATCAGTGAAACCTTCATGCAATCCCCATGGTATGCTGATATTTTCTTTGTATTTTTAAACCTGTGTGCTCCCCCAGGATTGTCAAGAACAAAGAAAATATTTTTAAGGATGAAATCATCAAAATTTTGTGTCATAGATGGTGCTTTGTTTTGGAAAAATCATGAAGGTATTTTTCTTAATTGTTTGACTATAAATGAAACTAACAGCATCATGAAAGAATTCCATGCAGGGGACTGTGGAGGACACTTATATTGGAAGTCCATGGCTGACAAGATCTTACAGGCTGGTTAACACTGGCCCTCTCTATTTGCAGATGTAAAGAAGTTTGCTGTCTCATGCCACAAAGGCCAAAGCTTTGAAGGGAAAAGAAAACTACTGCCCTTGCTCCTTAAGCCCATTTCAACCGAAAAACCTTTTCAACAATGGGGTCTCGACTTCATTTGGGAAATTCATCCCTCTTCCTCAGGCCAACACAAGTGGATTTTAACAGCCACTGATTATTTCACTAAGTGGATTGAAGCCATCCCATGTAGGCAGGCCAACGACTCCACCATTGTCCAATTCCTTGCGAGCAATATCCTTTCTAGATTCGGCTGCCCTGAGAAAATTATCACTGACAATGTTGCTGCTTTCAAATCCAAAAAAATGATCAATTTTTGCCATAAATACCATATCACCTTAGGCCACTCCATATCTTACTACCCTCAAGGTAATGGCTTGGCTGAATCTTCCAACAAAAGCCTCATCAATATCATAAAGAAATTGCTGGAGGAAACAAAAAGAACTGGCACAGGAAGCTCACAAATGCTCTGTGGGCAGACAGACTTTCCACCAAGAAATCCATTGGGATGATCCCTTATGAACTTGTATATGGCATGGAAGCCAAGTTCCCTTCATCTCTGGGCATTCCTACTATTAAATTGTTGCAAGAAATTCAGGCTGAACCGAATGACATGCAGAGAAGAGTTGATCAAACCATTCATATTCAACAAACGAGAGAACAAGTCTTCGACAGAGCTCAAATACTCCAAGAAAAACTCAAAAAGATGTTTGATAAGAAGGCCAAAGCAGAGGATTTCTGGGTGGGCAGCAAAGTTCTAAGATGGGATTCACGAAGAGAAGACAAGGGAAAACACGCAAAATTCGATTTTCTGTGGAAAAGTCCGTACATTCTTAGCGCTGTGCAAGGCAATAATACCTATTTTCTCAAATCTCCAGATGGCAGCACAGTTGAAGAAGGCCCTGTCAATGGCTGAATGCTAAAGCACTACAATGACCCTTTTTGATTGAAAAGAGCAGGCGTTGTCTTATTCTGTACATAGAATATTTGTATATACGAGTGTTTTGATTTTTTGTAAGAATCCATGATGCTAAAGCACTCAGAAGAAAGCAAGCAGTGCTTTGCATCTTAACAACAGTACAAGTGAAGGAAAGAGTTGTTCCCAATCCAAAAGTTCAAATTAATCCAACAGTCAGCACTAACAAGTTCAAAGCACGACCATAACAGAAGAAACAAGGCAGTCTCACCTGTTGTTCTTGGCTTCTCACAAGGAAAATCCATCCCCAAGTGGAGCCACTGTTAGCCTCTTGCTGTAGCAGGTTACTCATATTTCATGATTGACATTTTTACAGACAAAATATGTCATACTTTTCATGCTGCAATGCTCCATATTTTCTAAACACTCACCAAGCAAACAAGGCTACTCAGAGTTCATCTAACTGCTTTCCAAATTTTGAGAAGTTATTCCAGTTTTGTACAATTTTCAGCTAAAGGGAGGTCCAAACAGCTTAATCTTGGTCTCCCAAGGTTTCAATTTCCTGTTTTAGAATATAGAGGAAGAAAATCTATCCAAACATCTTAATCTTGGCAGATTCTTAGATAGGTAGAGAATAAAAGGAGCCCAATTGCTTAATCTAGGCCCTTGGAAGAAAAAAGGGTAGTTTGTAGATAGGAAGGTATAAAAAAGAAAAAATTGAAATGATGGGTCTGCAAGTCTAAGTGCACCCAAACCAAAAGAAGAAAAAATGTTAGGTAAGTAGGCTGGGTAGGTTGTTTTGAGGTTGCAAAATCTTGATTGCTGATCAGTTCCATGTTTTCAGGGTGTCATCTCTACTCAGGACACAATCACCAGGCAGTTTTATGTGAAAGAGCTCAAAACAGGCGTAACTAACTTCCTTTCTCCATCTCCCCCAAATCATTAACTAATTTCCCCAAAAAGAGGTCAAGATCTGCTTGATATCTCTTAGTTTCATCATTTTCATGTCATTAGCTTGGGAGAAGACCTGCTTCACTCAAAGAGAATCCATACTCTCTCTATAAGGTTCTATCTCCCCTTTTCAAGCCTAAGATTTCTAAAACCTAGCGCTTTCTTGTCATCTCCATATTAACTACTGATATTATTATTTAACTCCCTATATTTTCCCTATCCCCATACTAAAACTATGTAGATAATCCCGTGATGTAAATATCCCCTCCCCCTGGTTGAAATATAACCATAAATACTTCACTCGGAATTACTAAGTCACCTGGAATTTAGTAAGAACCCTCCGTCGGCAAGAATTCCCACTCCCAAGTGTATGGACGCCTTCAAAACACTAAGGGAACCCTTTCCAAATGCTAAATAACCCTCCTCGTGCATTCTTCTGTGAAAAATATTAATGTTTGTTTGATAAGTTTTCACTGCGCAAACACATTTACCCATTTTCTAAAGTTAAAAACCCACCGCACCGTGCAAAATTAAGTCTTTAACGCACGCGCACCTTTGCTAAACCCCGTGCATCTCCCTTTCCCGTCCACCGTTGGATCACCTCCCCGAGATCGGACGGTCCTTGATCACATTGTGCGCCCGATTACAGTGGTAGGTTAACAACCGATGTCCGACGATTTTACCGTCGTACACTGGGACAGGTGGTGGCCTCCCATTGCATCGGGCCACCCCTGACAGAAACCACATCCGTACCAAAGGCGGTCCTACGCATATGGAAAACTATCCTCCCCTCACATAACAGGAGCGCCACCTCATCCTCCCAGGTCGCCTCCACGTCACCTCACCCTGCCTGTGCCCGGTCCACCTCACCCTGCCACGTCACCCCGCTGTACTGTCACGTCACCTTGATGACGTTAGCATGGTGACGTCACATCCGTACCTAAGGACCCCACTGCTGATGTCAGCATGATGATGTCATCCGCTGTACTATTGACATCATGCTGATGTCAGCAACCAAAAAACTGAAAATTCGCGTAAGAAGAAAAATCGTGCTTCGGAGCTCCGGAATGAGAAACAGAGGCAGTTTTCGATGCACGATTAGCGCGAAGCACTAATCGCGCATTGCTATGGGAAATAGGCCATATTGGGGAATCTTTAGGGAATCTTTTGATTCCTTGGCCCGTTTTGCACTGAAAAGGCCCGAAATTGCCCGATTTTGCCAAATTAAACCGATTTGAAGACAGGAAGAGACCAGAGACAGAGATTAAAGTGTATCAAATCAAATTCACAGAGAGAAAACACGTCAAAGAGTAACAGAAAGTGGCGAAGACCATCAATGTAGCGGAAAAGAGTATCAGCAAAGATCTTAACAGTGGCCCAAAGCAGGAGAAAATTTGATACCTTCCAGCAAAGTCAAAGAAAGAGGGCGAGGCCACTCAAAACTCTCAAATCATGGTTATTGCACATTTAACTCGCACCAGAATAGAACTGTAGATCCCAAAGAACAGTTATTCCAGTAGTACTGCATCGAGGCTCCAAGGGCCAGATTGCACTCCTTTTAATCCAGCTACCTCTGACACAGTTCAATAGATATTTACCTGCATTTAATTTTGGCACAATTTTAGGTTTAGAAAGCTCTTTTTGCAGACCTGTTTTAGGTCAATTGTAATAAAAGTTTGAGATATTTGCACTATAAAGACAGCCCTAAATACTGTATTACGGGTTGGTTGGTTGGTTGATTAGTCAACAAGCTATCTCTAGGAGATTTTGCTCTGGGAGAGACTCACACTGTAATATCTGATAAGTTTCTATAATCAAAGACTACTTATGAGCCTTGGAGAACAGATTGTTCACTGTGTTTACTGGTTGAAGAGTGATTTTGGAATTCTCGTGCTGTGCATAACTTAATAAGTGCTTCTTACCTCTGTTTTCATTCATGAATTACGCTCTTAAACAACAGAAAGAAATATTAGCTTGGAATTTGTTTAAATACACTCTATGCTTAATTTCTGTTGTTTCTTTATGTTTTCCTCTGTTTAAGCATAAATATGAATTCCACATGGCTCATGTTTGCCTTAACCGAAGGCAGTTATCCAGGGATTCTTCATTGCCCCTAGATAGAGATCATCTTTCCCTCTGTTAAGTTAAATGAGAGATTCTTAAGTGCCTCTCATTCCTTACATATCATTCATCCTTTTAGTCTGAATATTGTGTTATGAACAGCTATCCTGATTCATTATTTCTCTTATGACCAGAAATACGCACTGATAATCCTAACCCATGACTCCATGCCCAATGGTTTGAAACTTATCACTTCATAAATTGCCTCTCTGCCTGAAAGCATTTTCCTTCCATCCTAACACAAACAAAAACCCCTGAGCCAAAAGCTAGCCTAAAATCATCAACAAAGTTGAATCATTAAGAGAGAGCCCTCTCTGGTTGCTGGTGGGATAGAACCTGCAATCCAAAGATTGGTTTGTGGTTACCTCGGCCGTGTCCCTACAGGAGCCTAGGGAAAACCTGAGTGATAAAACTTTCCATTAAAGTAAATATGAATCGATGCACACTAGTGCTAAAAATATCCATAGTTTTGGTTGTTGTTGAGAATCTTATTATTTGGTAAGGAGGGTTTATAGAAATAGGTATTGTTGGTTCCACAATTGTTGAACCAAGGTTTACCCAAGGATGAAGTTTTGGCAGTCTCTCGATTTATTGGAGATTTGATAAAGGGCCATGGACTTACCTTCTCCACATAGGAGGAACACTTGGAGTGGAATCACCATGTAGAGTCTTCAAAAGCTAATTCCTAGCTACAATCACTGTGCAAAACCCCAAAAATATATTTTCTACACTATTGATGGGACAATTCACTAAAGAAATTTTACCAAGTACCTTCAATTGATGCGACCCTTATCTAAAGAAAAATTACCAACTACCTTTGATGGTTATGTGCTTTAACCAATGACTAGAGAATAACAATGTTAACAGCTGATGATCAAAGCCCAATAAATTCCATATACCCAGAGCTAGATCCTTTTTCAATTCTTATTTATTCTAGTTAATAAATATTTATTTTCACACAAGGGTTTTTACCCCCTTCTCAATTATGATTTATTCTAATTAATAAATATTTATTTTCTCTGGTCCCTCTAGCGACATAAAACTTTATTTGTTCTCTCTGGTCTCAATAGCGATGCTTTTAATTTTTCTTACCACTGAAATGTAGTTTGTGGTCTGTGGTTTTCCATTTCCAATTCCATGCTTCTCCTTTTCTTAGCAATGAAATGCAATGCACTTTTCTGCTAGGGAATTTCCATTTCCCATTCTACGGGATGAAATGAAATGCAGTTTTTTGCTAGGGCATTTCCATTTCCCATTCCATAAGATGCAATGTAGTTTTCTTCTAGAGAAATTCCATTTCACATTCCAAACGTTCCTCAGATTCTCTCGATCAGTATACGGTCAGGGAACTTACAGTTTCCTCAAGTGCATCAGTGCCATCAATGGATGCATAGCTGGGAATTTTCCTTTCATAATATCCTCCATGCCATCAATGGGTGCGTGGCCAAGTCATTTCCCATCCATAGTTTTTTCATTCCCACGAAGCACAGGGTGTCACTGAGGGTGTGAGGAGTCGATCTATGGTGTATCAATTCAATGTATCCATAATGCAACTAAGGTAGTCAAAGTGATGCAGTAAGAGAAAGAATCTACATGGTACAAATTTTCAGGCAATGCATGAGAAATATAATACTTTTTTCGAAGCGTTTCAATTGTTTCTTGTCGAGTATGGTATAATTTGTTCCTTTCATAGGGTACATATAACCAAAAGAAACCACAGAGGATATCAGATACTAAGGAGATAACTAATGACTTGCATGAGAGGAGGACATATGTTTTGGTGCACACCTCCTAATATATCTGCCAGACAACCTTCCCCAATACCAATGGTGTAGAGTGTAGGCTTGGTAGTAGAAAGGGTCAAATATCATGCCTTCCCCTCTAGTTCTGACCTCAAAGGCCCGATCTTTGGTTTTCTTTAATCATTGTATTTGATCGATGACTTAAAAGTGAGAACAATGGGTTTCTTCTTCGCCCAGACAACAGTCAGTGTCCTTGAAAGGAATAGGTCATATTTTATGAGTGGAGAGAATGAGATCTAGAAAATAGATGAGGATCTAGAGATGCTTCCTTCATTCAAGGCCTAGACAATAGAACAAGGTGAGAAGAATTAGTTTCTTTATTATGCTTACAATTGATTAAATTAATATATACAAGCTTTTGTAAAGATTTGATATGTGCTTAGAGATTGCTAGGGTTGAGCACTTAAGGGATCAATTCATAATGTGGTGGGTATATTTATTAGATTCCCTTTTTCCTCTATCTTTTCAACCCATTTTACATGACTAGATCCCTCATGAAAACTTTATTCTTCTAGAAATTCTACCTATTTCGGAATAGAGTATCTCCCTACCTTCTTTCATTTGGAAGGTGGATATTTTACATTCACATTAGCGTTGAAAATGGACCATATTTGAAAATTTCCCTTCTTAGCTACAGGTGAACTAAGTATGTGATATGATTAGGTGGGTTGATGTGCTCGAGCTACAAGGTACTCATAGCGAATTTGTTTTCTATCACCTTGATTTCCTTTAGGGCACCAATAGAATTCCTAGAGAGATCCACCCACATTCCGCACAAATTCATTTTGAGCTATGTCAATTGTTTGCTTGGTTTCCCACTCTTGGAAACCTACAAACAATTATAACCTAAAAAGCTCCAATTTTGTTTGAAGTGAGAATAAATATTTTTTTAATTCAAGTTGTTTCTACATTTTCTTCCTATTATCTTCCATGCTGAGGCTAGGTTGTCCTGGACTTGAACCACCAATGATGATATGTCATGTGCAACATTAGCATATTGCCTTAATGGTAAAGGTTTATTTGAGAGAGAGTTTGGATGATTTCAATCTCGTATATGCTATTCAATGAAAGTTGAAGGATGGGTTATCTTTTTTTCTAGAACATATGATGACAAGCCATTAATTGGCAGCATATCTATGTGAGGGCGTCTGTTTTTTTTCCCTTTGTGGGGGTATGCAGATTAGGAACATGTTGAAGATTGTGGAATAGTTCCTACTCACAACATTCCTAAGTTTGTACAATGGTCAACTGGATAGCTAAACAAATGACATGAGATATCTGAGTGAATTTTAGAGAAGAATCAAATTGGCCATAGATATAGAAAATGAACTTTAAGGTATTAGAGGTTATAAATTTATATACTAAGTGATTAGCTATAGAAATTAGATTTAGATCCACATACAACAATGAGTCATGACAATCTTATAACGAATCAAAATTTTACCTGACATTGTATTTGATAGTCCTTAGGTTGATCTCTCAAATTGTAGGTTGAGTTGTAAGCATTGATTCAATTTTATAGACAATGGCCAAAAACATGCTTCTTGTGTGGGCTTCTCCCTTAATTGAATGACATGGCACATTAAAGTGCAAGAAGGTGTTTTTCCTAAAAATTTTGCGCAATTCATTACTATGAAATTCCTATTTAAGGGAGCCCCTTCCTTTGTATGGTCAGAAACAATGTCACTGGAACCATGTGTGACTTTACTTCTTCTACAAATTCTACCCCTAGAATTGCCACTAGACAAGTACTTTCTCCTCAAAGTTCCTTGAACTATCCCTAGATATTGTTACTGCTAGGATGTGTTGGAACTTCTCCAACTACCAAAAGCCTCATTCCATGAGCTATGTGGTGATGTTCTCAATGCCACATTGTCATTTATCATATCAACATGGACAATATTCCAAGGACATCCAAGATATTTCAAGACATGGCACATGGTTGACCTGTTGGATGGTCGAGGATTGAGATAAACCTTGGCTATTACATCCACAACCTAGACTTCCTCTAGTAGGTCCTCATCTAAAATGAGATAAGAATCAATGATTCGGGGAACATTATCTAGGTCATAAATGTCGATCAATGCCAAGGCATGGTATAACCACGAAGAGTCGTCAGCTTACATGTCATTGCATTCAATGTTGGTAATGTTCCCTAAAATGATCTGTAGTAGAAGTTTTCCAAAATAGTAAAAATCATGTGCACATGTAGTGGGTGGTGAACCCAATTCTCCTTAGTCCCATGAACTATATTTATGCACCTCAAAAACATTATAAAATTATTATAACCCCAATTCCCATATCTACAACATAGTGAAATTTGTGTATTCTATTACTACAAGCCCATATTATGTAAATAAAAGAGATTATATATCTTGAATTCTCCATAAATATAAAGTAAATTAAACCAAATATTGTTGAACAAGTCAAGCAATGATTGGATATGGATAAAAGATAATGGTAGAGTTCGGGGTTTGGGTTCTAGGGGATGCTGAGCCATAACTAATATTTTTCTAAGAAAGAAAAAATAAGACATGAAAATTCTGAATATATCATACCAAATTCCATGGGATACATACTAGGAAATGGCCAAGAGCCATCCAGCCAAGCAAGGTTGTGAGTCTCCATCTTGACTGGCTACAAAACCTAACCTACTAAGTCGTACCTCAAATTATATCCTTCATGGGATATAATGATAGAATGGAGTGGGACATCTATATATTTAGAGTTAAGATGGATGTGTTCTAGTGCCATAGTAGTACTATATCCTCCATTGAGATCCTCTCTTGAAATTCATATTATTTCCTTATTTAAATATCCATGTGTCCTCCGTTTTGAAATGAGATGAGGGAAATGAGTAGTAAATTCATCTTCTATAAACCTATTATAATGGGTGGGGATTTTACGCTTTTTTTCCATTATGTAAATAGTGATAATTCCATGATGAGATGATCCAGGGAACACCTTTAAGAAGCTATCATTATCAAATGGGGGCTAGAAATCTAAAAGGTTATCCATTCGAATAATATATAGGATTATATTTGTCTAGATTGGAAGGTTGATAATAAATAAGTCTAAGTGTGAGTTCGACATGACTGAGATGTTATACTTGGGGCATGTAATTGTGAATGATGGGGTGCAAGTTTGTCAATAGAAAATATAGGTGATTATCGAATGACATACCCCAAAAAGGATAATTGAATAGAAAATCTTCCTTATCCTCTGCACTTTTATATGAAGTTTCTCAAGGGGTTTTCGTAGTTAACAATGCCTCTTACAGACCTCACCAAGAACGGGGCTTTCATTTGGACCGAGAAAGCACACCAAACATTTGAGAAGATGAAGCAAGTGAATAGTTCGTACCCTATGCTTGCATTACCAGATCTCACCTAACCTTTCGTGTTGTATTATGACACTTCATGGATTAGGATAGGAGAAATTTTGATGTAAGATCACCACCCCATAGTATTTGAGAGCCAAAAACTCAAATATTAACAGTGGTATTACTCAATTTATGACAAGGAGATGTTGGCCATCATGCATGCATTGGCCAAATTTTGATAGTATCTAGTGGGGAACAAGTCCAAGGTAAAGAAAAATCATGACATCCTCAGACTCCTCATGGAGTAGAATGAGCTGACTGAGAGACAATAAAAGTGGATCAGTAAATTATAGGCCTATGAGTTCGAGATCGAGTATGTCAAGGAAATTCACAATGCATTCTTTGATGCTCTCTCGAGGATTCCATCCACTCTCTTACTCATGGAGATAATAGATGACTCAAAGTCACTGTTGTTTGTAGAATATTCCAAAAACAAGTTCTCCTATGATATTTTGGAGAGGTTAATAAAGGATGAAAGCTATAAGGTCATCGACGACATCATCCATTAGAAGGGATCAAATATATCTTGTACAAGAATCACAACTGAAGGAGAAAATAATGCAGACAACACATATCTCACCTTTAGAAGGACAACTAGGGTATCTTAAAACCTAGATGCAAATTAGGGAGAGGTTCACTTGGAAGGACCCCAAGATGGATGTGTTGAGGTTTGTGAAATAATGAAAAATCTACCAACAGAACGAAGAGGGACACACTCACCCAATGGGTTTGTTACAACCACTCCCTAATATTGAGAAAAAGCATCAGAGTATCTTCATGGAATTTATTATTGGTCTACCTCTAGTACAGGGAAAGTACAACACATGAAGTTTGCAAAATTCTTTGTCGTCTCATATAAATACTCAACATTACAAGCAGCTAAATTATTCTTCAAGGAGGTCTTCCAATTTTGTGTGTTACCAAAGAACATAGTAAGTGATAGAGACCATAGATCTATGGGTAGTTTCTAATAGGAGTTATTCAGACTAGTGGGGACTAAGATATGGAGTAAAATAGTTACATAATATATTTTGGAGAAGAGGCTTTATTAATTGATAGTATATTTTGATGTTGTATTCATTATATTTCTTGATAGATAAAAGGAAAGCATGAAGATGTTTAACCCCAAACCCATTCTTATGGGTTGAGTTAGTGAGTAAGGGAGCACTGTTGGAATGGATGAGTTTTGAATGTGGAATAGAAGGCAAGTTCTATGATTTTCCTTGCTAGTTGAGTGCTATCTAGGAAGGTCGAGTTACATTTTTATTCACTGCTTGGTATTTTGGATAAGAGGGTTGAGTTCCTCATATTCCCTACACTACTTGAGTTCACTGTGTGTATTGGACCAAGTTTCTCTTTCTTTCTCAGCTAAGCATGACTTTCACTACTGTTCGTCAATTTTTCTTAAGATGGGCATATTCTATGTATTGTGACAGTTCATTTATCCCCATATATTAAGCTTCTATGGGAACACATAGTGGGTGTGCCATTATCATCTTAGAGGCAGCATTGAGAAATCCATATCAGTCTTCACAGGGGATTGTATTCCATTCATATAGCTCAGAATTCTCTCAAGGATGAGTTGCTGATATGTTGTGGCTATTTACTTCTTGTAGATGATTTTGAGTTCATTGTATTTTTTCATTTATGTTGTAGTGTATATACTATATACATCAGGTTCTATTTCCTTGTATGCCTTCTATATTTCATGTTGATATTAAGTCTTTTTATGTTAGAACTATCATAGCATTTCTCGGTTTGCAATGTAATAGAAAAAATAAAATTTTACCAGCTATCATTATGACTATTATCTAGTTTTGTGCTGGTTGAGTAAGGATGAAAGTTATTTCTTTGTTCTGAAGTGTTTTTATGGGCATATATTCTTACCATCATATGTTATTTTAAACCAAAACCTAAGAAATTCACCTAAAACAGTATCATCAACAAACTGATTGACAAAAGTCTTCATAAGGAAATTTATAACAAACTCGAGAAATATAGTGTTTAAATTTGGAGATTGCCAAGAGGGACCCTTACACCCCTCTCAAGTCACTGCCCACAATGTTAATTGTTCTACTTATTGAAATAATGAATTTAGTTAGTGTGAGGCATTAAATTTTCAGGGTGAGAATGACTTCTCATCCCAACCTGACTATGACTTTTGTATGTTCATAATGTTTCTGAAGATAATCTTCTTGTTCATGTTTTCTCTCTGGAACATGTCCACTAGAGCTTTGAACATCTGCCTCGTTGTCTTTTCGTTTACCAAGTGAGGTATAAAGTGATTATTGACGCATCCATGATGACCTCATGAGATCATATGTCCTTTCTCATGGGCTTCTAGATGCATTGCATCTATTGGTTGTTGAATATCCTAATAAACAATCCCCTAAATTCCATTCTCTTTAAACAAAAAGATAACCCTTTCATTTCAGGGTAGGAAGTTAGATGCTTCCTCGAATGTATCCTCAAATCTTCCATGTCTTGATCTGATTAAAAAATACATTATGTCCCGAGTCATTTAGCCATAAGAATAAAAAATATGTTGTGTGCTAAGTCCTTCAACAACCATGAAAAATGAGTTATCTTTGCCAAACCCCTTATTAGTACAGTCTCCCTCTAAAAAATGATTTCCATGAATTACTGCTGACTGATCTAGGAAATTGTTGTTTTATACAACCTATTGGCTCCTGTACACTGTGACTGCTACATGCAACCTGTGCCTCCCCTGCACTCTATTGTACGACTCACCTATCCCCTGCACCCTCATATAACCTTGGTGGTTGCACCCCATGCCCTTGTAATACTTTGTTTACTGCAAAGTGTTGTGGCACTGTTGCCAATGAATGGGAGCACTGGTAAAAAAGTAAGCTGGATCCTCCAAAATTTTCAGTCTAAAATCATCGATATGGATGAAAAATAATATATTGATCCAATGTAGATGACAACATGGTCCTCTGTAAGAAGACTCCAATGGTGTAAAATCATAAGATAATGTCTTGTGCTAAAGAAACTATGGAAATAAAGACATTATGGTTAAGTAGACAGTCGATATAAAAAATAGATTGAACACATGGTAAAGAAACAAAATTTAAAGGTTGAATGACTCATGAGGTTCTGCAGGGAATATTTATGAACTAGAGTAAACTTGTAGAGTGATGCTAGTGCTTCTTCTTAGTTATAACCTTGATTTTTCATCATAGCGTTATTCTATTGTTTTCTTATATAGGAAAAGTAGATACACTGCTAATCAAAGCATCAAAACTCATACCATTTTTGGTTTGGAAGGACGGCCAGTGGATTGAATGGGGAAATTCAAACGTAGAAATGGTAGCTATCTCTCCCTATTTTCTATTTTGTTGTCATGCAGTAACTAACTGTTCATTTTCTATTTTGGATGAAAGCTAACTTTAATTGGTTTCATTTATCCAGGATGATGTTCATTTGGGGAAGCAACAAAAGGTTGACAAAGAAGACACGTTCAGGAAGGAGAAAAGCAACGACAATTTGCACAGAGTTCTAAATGTGGAGGAAGTTAATAGAGATGAAGACTTGAGTGTAGTGGTATCCTTTGAAGATGGCCTAAAATATTCAGTAGTTAAGATCTCCAAATAAGGAAAAAGTGAAACAAATAGCAAAGCACACCATGCAGAATAGATTGAAGCCTCTAGGCTTCATGGGCTTTCTAAGCGTGCAAAGAAAAAGAAACTTATGGATGTAAGTAAACATTATTCTACAGATAAGATGATAAATAACTCTCCAAAAGGTAATCCTACAAATAAAATGGATAAATAGAAGAGAATGCTAACTCATAGCTAGAGTGGATTGGAGACCAAAATTTTTGAATGTATGAAGGTAAAAAAATCCACACTCCCAAAGCCTAGAGAGATGAGATATGGAAACGGAGGTCAAAATAAGGCACATCATGAAGAATATAAATCTTATGTTGTCAACAAGACAACTATAAGGAATAATACTTACATTCACAAAATTTGTTATGGGTCACAACCCTGCCATCAACATTGATGGTAAAAGGGAAGGTAGAAAAGTTTTATGAAGTGATGCATCATCTTTATTTTCTTCTATAGAGATGTCTCATAAGCCCTCTCCTTTCACCAAAGGGAAATCATTTTCTACAATAAATGCAAACTAGGGATAAAAAAAGGTGGTCGAGATTAAACAACTCAAGTAAAAATTTAGAAAACAATGTCTTTCGACATGACAAGACATCTAAGGAGAGAGGTCCCTTAAAGATAGATCCAGAACACACACAACCATACAGATCTAATTGTAGATTTCAATCTTCTTCCAAGGTATGCAATCTTTGTTCTCTTCTCGATGAGGTTACTTCTTAAACATATTTCTCTTTATCATGGGACAACAAGTGGGCTTGTATGTTTTGACTCGATATAACTTGAGCTTGTAGGGATTAACTACTCGAGAGTACCCTATTATAGAGGAAGCTCTAGATTCAAGGAATTGTCATCAATCTATTGTAGCATCTAATATTTGCAATAAAGGAGTGGATAGAGGGGTTTCACCTTGTTGACCAATATCTTACCATGTTCATTCATAAAGTGACTTTTAAAATTGTAAGGAATAAAGTAAATGCATTATAAGTAATGTTAGTTCCACTCTTTGCAGCCTGTCACCGGGGATCAACATGAGCTCTTACTATGTCTGGTTTTGTTAGATGTTTTGCACATTATGTTCAGCACAAAACATGTCACAAGTGTTTTCATTAGAAGGAGCTCAGAAAAATATTTCCAACGGTATATCACACTCCCGTAACCGGTTCCTGGATTAGAAAGAATGAATGAGTGATTCTTGGTTATGCATGTTTCGAGGTGAGTTGCTGCACACAATGACAAGTTTAGTACAAAATCAGTTTATGAACAAATGGTAAGGAATTTTTGAAGTGTGAAAGAGTTTTTTATTCACCACATACTAAGTAACAAAAAATTTCTTCATTTTATGCACAAGTGTTACTATGTGGGAGATATAGAGTGATATTTGGAGCCTACAGTAAAACAAAGCAAATTTTTCATATTTTCTACTGTTTTAGTCATTTTAGTACGGAGCCATTTTACATCATATGGAAAGTAATTTTGAAAAACCGAAAGAGTTTGTTGTTAAAAACGAGCCATGTAACAAAAACTTCTTTCATTGTATTCACAGGTGTCATGGATTGGGATATGTGACTAGATCTTTACAACTCATTTTCACAAAATTAAAGTTTTAATGATTTTCTGTTTTAGAGATGATTTTGTGGAACCTCTTACGAGCTACTGGAAACGAATTTCCAAAATTTGAGAGAGGTTTTGCTCCACCACGACCGTATCTACAAAAACCTCTTTCCGTTTTGTAACATGTGTTATGGTTTGGGATATATGAGTTCATTGTCAGCACCTATGTTTAGAAATTCGGCCCAAATTTAATGTAACTATTTTTGTTTTGAAGAAAATGGTTGAGCTCAATCCCTTCGTACAAGGATGAGAAAATGTATATATTTTATGAATTTCATAGTGTAGGGCTTGGATTTTGTTGGATAGGTTGGACTCTTGGGATAAATTGACACTCTATTTTACATATTTTATCTGCAATTTTGGCAAAGGAAGACCAGGGTTTTGCAGCACTATTTGGAATTCATGTGGCTTTATGTGTTGATGGTGTGCTTCTTTCAGTATTTGTAAGTTGTTTATGTGTATCGATTTCCTTCTCTTATCTTCTGCAATTGAACAAATGAAGTGTTAAGGTAGAATCCATAATTTTCTATGCTATGCCTTTAAGTTTGTTTAATTTTCCATGTTTTCATCTGTTTAGGGAGAATCCTTGAAAGTTTCTTGCTCTCCTTAACCTCTCACCAGTCAGATGTATGCATTCAATCAATCTAAATGCATCAAAACAATTGCCTATCTTGCCCCAAGTAGACCTCTACAAAAGCTGTGCCTCATCCCCGCACCCAAAATTGCCTTTCCCTTGAATTGAACTAAACTCCAAAAAATCAATTTCAAAATCCTTGTACTTCATACCTAGCCTAAAATTAGTCATCAATTTAGTCATCTCGAACCTCATTGATTACCTTTTACTGAGATTGACTCGGAGAGAGCCCTCTCATGTCCTCGTAGGGCTAGCTACGAGGTTGAGCGTGGTTTGATGTAGGCTTGAGTTTTATCTTATTTCAACCTAAGGTAGATTTGAGCGCTAACAAGTAATATGGGGATTTGTAGGGTACCAAATGGTTTATAGTTATTGAGAAGAATTCAAAAGATATCTAGTAAAAATAAAGGGCTTCTTTATTGGAAATATGTATTGGGAGGGGGGTTTGAAAAAAGGATTTTTGGAGGTATTTATCAATACCTAGTGAAATTAAAGGCATTCTTTAATATTCCATAATGCAGGTTCTACGTCACAATTCATTAGGTGAAGCCCTCATGGGAGTGTAGGAAGCTTACGATGGTGCAATGAAAGTGGTGTTTCTAAGGATATAGTAATCCTTTATCACTAATCTATAAAGATCTAGGGCTACAACAGTGATCAAAAAACATATGGATGTGTCTAGGTTACACTAAAGAGAATAATTGTAGATTATATGGGCCATATGTTTCACAAATGTAACAAGAAACTTATAGTCATTGATCTATAATTCCTTCCTTGTTAAACATAGGGATGACAAATAAAATCCACATATCCAAAGTTAATGTGGATCCATGCTAGTTCCATATAAACACTATTATATGTTCCAATTTCTTCCTCTTTTGAAATCCATGTTATTCCTCCTTATTTGAAGATGAAACTGTCACTACTTGTGAAATAGGATGAGGGAAATGTGTAGAAAATTCATATTCTAGAAACCATTCATCTTTGGTTGGGAGTTTACCCATATTTCCCATGATGTAAATAGTTATAATGTCATGTTGAGTAGATTTTTGGCACACCTTTAAGAAGGTATCATTATCAAATGGGGCTAGAAATCTAAAATGTTATCCATTGAATTAGATATAGGATTATATTTGTCTAGATGGGAAGGTTGATATATTTTTATCTTGTAGGAATTAATTATTGGACAATACCCTATTACAGAGGAAGCTTTGGGTTGAATGAAATTCCATGAATGTACTGTAGAATTTGGGAGCTAATTTTTTTTATTTTTAATATATTTTTTCCTAATACTATTTCTTATGACAGATGATGTATGATATGTAGGAATATTTTCAATCTATAGAAGATATTCATGGCTTTGTGTATGGTCAAGAACATTCCTCAACCTCAAATGACAAAAATCCACTATTCAAAGTTAAAAATATATATTTTGGATATTAGAAAGTCATTTGTATCATGCCTATGCATGGTACAAGCTCTATATCCTCCAAAAAAGCTACAAAAAATACTTAGCATGGAAGGATTTGCATCTGATGGCATCATCTGGATTGTTGGCTGCCATTTCTATTATGCCCTATGATCACAAGCATGGTGCTCACCATTTTGAGGTGGAGAATGAGAAGGAAACAAGTTCAAGAATGGCCAGTCTTTTAAGTTTTGGGATTTAGTTTGGATTCTAAAATGGATACAGAGACGTGGTAAGTTATATCAATGAAAAGGCATAAGTTCATTTGTCACTCTTTGAGGTGTTTGCATTTGTATTGGTTTTTATAGTAAGTATTATATTTTATTCTTATTTCAAGGAGTTTTCATCCAATGTGTCTAATAATAATATGTTTTCTTGGTAGTTTTCATGCTCAAAACTTCTATATGAAGTGGTAAGTAATAGGTATAGAACTCATTAAAGCATTTATTTTTTAAATTAAGTCTTTCCTTGATGTTTCTGAGAAGTCAAAGCACACATATATTCTTTTAACAACTTTTTATGCTTGTACAAGTTTTTGTTCTAGCAAACTACATGGTTACAATTATAACTAAATAGAATGTGGTATAAAATTGGGAAAAAATTCAATATATCTACTTATATTTATAGCTTATACTAAAGTTATGTACCATATAATCATAATGTGCTTTCATTTTTTAATAATTGAAAAGCATATTCACTTCAAACTATTTGGTTGTATGTATCTCGATTATTATTTATAAAAATATGGTTTATGTTAACTTCTACCTTCAAATATAAGTTAACATTTGAGGATAAATTAATAGAAGTTAAGTGTGCCAACTTTAAAGGCTCTTTGGGTTCATGAAAAGAAAGTGGCAACATCTACTTATGTTGGTAACTTTTGTCTTTATAATTTTTTAGGTTTCCAATGGTGTCATGACATGTGTTCTGCAAGGAGTGAAAATTTTGTATCATCTATTGGAAAATGATTTCCACCCTTTAGATATTGCTGATAGAGTTCAATCACTACTAGGGAGGCTCTCTAAGCTTAGTGGAAAATTTTATTCATGTTCTTCGGTCCCATAAGTGCAATTGGAGCAACATATTCCTTCTTTAGAAAGGTTAACTACGTGGAGAGTGTTACATCAGGTGATGGGATTTAATTCCTACTGTTGTGTCATTCTTTCTATTATTTTGTGGTGTGACTACTTGTGATTTGTAATTGTGACCTACTTTTAGAGTTACACAACTTACAAAATATGATGGGGAATTTAATTATTACATTTTTCTGTTCATTTCTCTCTACTATTTTATGCCATATGGTATGACAATCTTGGATTTGGTATATTTATTACACTTTGGTGTTAAAGTGTACACATTTTGTTGTGTCTTCTAAGAGAACAATTCCTGATATTTTCTAAGATTAACCTTTCATGCTTCAAGGTATCACAAGTATATCAAACAATGAAAATCACAGTCCTATTAAGGATGATACCATTTTCTGATTTTTCTATTATAAAGAGGCTTAATGTAGATGATATGAAGTACAATTTTGTATGGTTGAAGATTAACCATCGAAAAGGAATTTTACAGTTTGGAAGTGAGGTGAAGTAATACAATTTTCTCATTTTCAATATTTTGTAAAAAAATACAGCTTCTGCTGATTTTGAGGATTTAGCTTTTCTACATGGAGTCTTTTTTAGGGTGAGCATAATATAAGCTCGTGAGTGAATTTATTTATGGAAGACCTTGAATCAGAATAGTCCATATATCAAAATATTATTAAATTGTCTAAACAATCCATATATCAAGGGTATGAATTGCAGTAGGAGTGGCCGAGTATTTTAAGTATTATTATTAGCTTATAGCACAAATGTACCTCCATAAATCATAATGCAGGTATGGTTATTATCCACTCTTAGGGAAATAGTTACATGAATTAAAGTTCAGATTTCTTGAAGCCTCGATCACGAGATAATATAATTTGATACTCGAAAGGTCTTCTAAAGACACGATGTAAATTTGTCCTTGTATTAAGCATGCCTAGTGATCTGAAACCATCATAAATGAATTATCTATTTTATCCACAAAGTAGACTTAGAACAAATAGTGTGGCATATAATAATTCTGCTGACATATGTAATAACCAAGACTAACTACAAATATACTCATGAGATGCTTGCTCTTAGTGTCAATGCTACAATAGATATTCTATGCCTCATCAAGGTCTACACAACTATTAAGGGAGTCTGCTATCACTGAAAATTATTAAGGGCTACACGCAGAATAGATCAATGTAATCACCCTAGTATCTAGTTGTGAATCTATGTGAGTACAAGGCTATTGTTAGTATACAACATGTTACTTTGTTCTTACTAATACCTATTAAGGCATGTCCATGGAGAATGTTACCTAGTTGGAGCTACTATATAGATTTCTTATTTCATCCATGATAGTAATTCTAGATGCCATATCTCTATAGCCTTCGATTTATATAATATTTAACATAAAGAAAGTAGGATGGTCTAGATTTGAGTGCAATCATTTGAGAAATTGACGAGAATTGTCTCAAACTGAGTCTACATAAATTTAGTATGCTTGATCTTAAGAATCTAGTGTCGGAATTGCTTCATCCCTGCAGAATGAGTTGATTAACTGTTGCAAGTTGATCTTAGCCAAGTGTATGTAAGTGTAATATGTAAGAGTAATAGTACCTCTAATCTCTGACCAGACATGTGTTTACCTCTGCTTGGACATTGTTGCTTAAGGTGATCAACATAGCACAAGTTGGATTTAATGTGAGCCATTTCCGTTTATTGCCTCATTGAGTAGGATATACTGACATGGTCTTCAATGCATCAATATAATCCATCACTTAGTGTTGTAAGTAGATCCACTAATGTTCACTAGATATTTCTAGTGATGTTATCACAGATTAAGGTAATACTATTTGTGTTTCTAGTCCCTAGATAAGAATTTTGGATATAGAAGCAATCGAGTAGCACAAATCAACATAATTTATGAAAACCCATTACAACAAGGGTGTATATATCAAAATGTTGGCTGAAGCCTGAGAATATATATATGTTAATTGGTGTTTGTACATCGTTCCATTGAATCATATTCATAAACCTTTAATGTTTTACTTACACCTTTGTAAGATGGTACTGTAATTGACCTTATGCCAAAGTATAGAATTAGAGAGGTTTGGATATTACCCTATTGCTAGAAATAAGTCTCAGAAGGAAATAATTTTCTCATGGATCCAGACTCTCAAAAGGTGGATGTGTTAGCTACACTTTAGTGGAATCTAATGATATGTGGCTAATATTCTCATCTTTATCGTATAATAAAGTAAGGAGAAAGCAACAATAGGTGTTAGCTCTAGAAGCATTATGGTAGGACAGAGTTTGCAATGACACTATCAAGTATTTTCCGATGGAATTTGCATAGGAGGTATAGTGGGTAAACCCTCATTCTTGTAGGCACATGTGGTAGGAAGTTGAACCTTATTAGATTCATATCTCTTGTTTCTATAGTGTCATTTGTTTCATACTTATTTCCACTAGGGGCACACTTGTTATTATGATTCTTTGGTAGCATAAAAGGGCATGGACAGTAAATGTATTACTTTAGAACAACCTTTTAGTTCTTTATAGGCTAGAATTTGCAGCAGAAAAAACATGCATTTGTTATGGGGATTAGAGCTATAGCATCACTGTGAGACATGTAACAACAATAATTTACTAAGACAACATTAATTTCAGCACGTAGGAAACTAAGAGGATATGATGATGTGGCTACAATTTGTCGATCAATTTGTGGGGATATCCTATAAATTTTCTCATAATCAAAACAATAGCTGAAAGGTATGATTTTAGATCCAAAAAAGTATTCTTTTAGGTCCATAGCTCTAACTAGGCCGTAAATGTTATCGTGGCTGACAAAAAAAGAAAAAGAAAACTTATATAATAAATAAATAATAATAAAGGGGTTTGTTACAACCTAAATTGGGCTTTACTGATATTTCAATTAATTATTAGCCGATCATGGTGGGTCATACTTTCTAAGCTAAATTCTATGACTCTTCATAGGATATTATTAGAGATAGTTGAGGAGAGAACTCTTTGGCTTCAGGTTTAAGGAAGGAATTTTGCTTGGATATCAAACCATCAACCATATCCTCAAGCTTTGCGCCATCATGGAGGAGGAGACACATTACTCTTCAAATTATTCTTCTACTTAGTAGCTTTTTCAAAGTTTTTTGATGTTATGTTGAGACGGGCATTGTTCCATTGATGAAATTAGAATTTCAAAGATTTTTTTTAATGTTATTATATGTCTATTAGTTTGCTCTTGGGTGCCTCTAAATAATGAATGGATCATCTAGCCTTATCAAGAAGACCATTGGGGTGAAGTACGAGCATCCTCTTTCGCCCACATTGTTTGAGATATATATCAATCAACATGGTTCTTTTTTGTACGATCATATTCAACCCTTGCTTCTTTCAACATGTCTTAGTCTCCATTCTCCTCTTATTTATGTTGTGGTCCTCTTCGCATCTACCTTAGAGGGTATTCAAAAGATCAATCTTGGTAAAATTAGGGTTTATGATCTTTAATGGCTTTAAGAATTTCCTATTAGATTGTGATTTGCCATTTCTCATTGGTGGAGATTGAGATCACCCTAGTTTATATACATACCTAGGTGTTTGATTTTTCAAGCTGTCGATTTGGATTGAGATTGGTTCCCTAGCCTTAGATCAATAAGGGATATGGTTCCCTTACCTATTTTGAGAATTATTACTTTCAACACCATTTTTAGGACACTTTTCCCAAGATGGACCTTTTGGATAAAGTCAGCAAGTCCATAGTTTCTTAGAATTTTGACATTTGGGGAGGTAGTTTGTTAGAGGATTATTAAAACTAGATAGAGATGGTTTAGGCTCATTATTGAATGCAAGAGGGTAGTTCCTAACATATTGTTCAAGAAAAATTTGCAACACACCCCTTTTATTTTTATTATTATTATTATTGAATCTTATCTACATCATCCTATGGTGTCATTTATGTCATCTATTTTACATTTTTATCATTTAATTCTTTCTTGTACATCTTATTTCCATTTCTTGTGCACATATCTATATGGAGAATTTCGTTTTCCAAGCACTCTTTTTATGGCTTCACAAATCCATTACTATTCAAAAGAAAAATCTATTAAAATATTTATTGGTTACCAAAATAACAATTTAAGTTAGGTTGTCGACCACTGTGAAAAGTAATTGACTAAGGTTTTTTTTTTTGTTACCTTTTTGTCACATGAATGTGGGTTGAGAAGAGAAAAAAAATAAAAGTCTCTAACAAAACCCCCATATTAGAATGGGAAAAACCAATGTAACATTTGTATGTGTACCAAGGATTGTGGAACATGTTCTAGATGGAGACTCCATTGTGAGGACTAGCATATGCACTAGGTGTGCTCCATATGTACCTTGTTACCTCCCAAACTTACAAGTAAATTGCTACCTTCAATATGAAGAATTATTAGCCACTAAGACAAAAATAAATGTTTCACCTGCAAAAGGACCCAATATTTAATCAAAAGCAGTACCCATAACAACAACTCCACCTCCAACTCATATCCTAGATATTATTGTTTATTTGATAGGTTTAGGCAATGCACTTGTCCCTAGAGAGTAGTGAGAGGTAGACGCTTAGTGGGTATTATATAGTCAATTCCATTTCATTTTGTAAAGAAAAATGGGAAAAATTTGCTTTATTGTTGTTAGATGTGAATTGTATTTATTATGATAAGTGTCAACTTGAGTAAAGGAACTTGTGATATTTGGTTAATGCTTTATGTAGGCCTCCATTACCTATGTTACTGGAATCATCAGTAGGTCAAGGCCTTCCGATCAATGGGAAAGTTATATGGCATGATGATCAAATTTTTTACCGCTTGAATTTTTAGAATATCTCTTTCGATCTTGCAGTTGCTGGACTTCCACAGGTGTAGTTCATAAAATCTGAAAATAGTTGAAATATTAGTTCTATTTATTGTAAATATTTTTCGTTTAATAGGATGTAGATGCACATCTATTTTGACTCCTTTTTCTAAGTTTCGTTCCTAGTAAATTAGGCGCCACCATTGCAGCATGGGAGCTCAAAACACACACTGCTGCCAATGGTATTGTTTCAAAACATATCTCCTGTACTGGAAAACACTTTTTTGCACGAGGAAGTAAAAAATAATCAACAACGTGTTTGGTATTTTAATGATAATATTCCATTTGAATTTTTCTTCATTGATGACGACACGATGGAGTGTGCAATATTTCTGGAGCTAATAATGAATGTTACGATCTAAATTTTAAGCTTTGGAAGTTTTCTTCATTCAGGATGGCATGATGGAGTGTGAAATGTTTCTAGAGTAAATAATGAATGCTAGGATATAAATTTTAATCTTTATTATTCATTGTGTGGTCTTTAAGACTTGTGTTAAATTGTGATGTATTTTTAAGTTAACACCAAGCGTTTTATTTCTAAGATACTTGTCACGTTCTACTGTTTTTATTTTATTTTTATTTTTTAGGGCTTACACTTTTGTTAAATGGAACCCAATGACATAATTGCTGGACATTAATCTAATTTCTTTCCTTTTAAGGAATATAGTGGGTTATGCTAGAGAATTCATATTAAAGTTTGCAATCTAACAAGATATCTACTACAAACACAATCTGTATCAAAGTTATAGGTTTCAAAGAAAAAAATCATGAGAGAGGGTAAGATTTGTTAAGGATGTCGTCAGGAAGTTAGGAGCATGCCCTACTGATGTTTTCTCATGTAAAAACATTTTTTCATTTTAATGACTAGAAATAACAGTGACAAAATTATGACATAAAGCAATTATGGCATATATGAATGAAAATTACCTGCAACTGAGTTTAATTTAAGCAAGGCTTAAGTGCATTGAGAATGATCAATCACATGTTGTTCTAGCACACAAACCACATCCAACTTCCACTTAGTGGGGAGCTCAGTTTAAAATATAGGAATATGACATATTGTTTGAATATTTTAGGCCCTAGCCAAGTAAGAAGAGGAGGTTGCTATCATAGCTACTTTCTTAAAGAAATAACAATTGATATACATGATAGTAATGTGGCCAAGCACAAGGGGATTATAAGGAGTGTGAGAAAATCAAAATAGATAGATAACATGTAGGAGGTTTACTCATGCTATTGATTCAAGAAAGGGAATGTTAAATTACTTGCCTAGATTTTGTTTCCCTTTCTCCTAGTACTCTAACATGATTAAATTAAACTGTGGAAGGTATGAAAGGGTGGATATACTTAGTTGTACATAATATCATTCACCTTAATCAGTTTCCCATTCCATTTGGGAACACAGGTTTGAGAGATAGGAAATATATGTATCTACTGAAAAGGTCTATGTCTTATTTACCAGTAAGGTGCTCTTGCTAGATTAAACACACACAATTATTCTTCAATATTCAATCTTCTTGTAATCCTCATTCTACGTTCGACATAAAGATATGAAATTAGTGGTTGATGGGGGTAAAAATATTACAGTATTTTGAGAGCGTTCATAGCCAATATTTTAGGCGTGTAGATCCTCTCATACTAGCTAATCAAAGTTAGGTTAATTGTAGTGAAAAATAATAGCCTAACTAACTAACAGATCTAGGTTAGGGGTCTTTGTGCATACCCTATAGAAGTTTATTGTGTGTGAGGTATATGAATGAAGGGTTGCAATTTATGCAATGTTGCTTCTCATCAATTCGATTGGGAATGAAAATGTTTCACTGGTATAGTTTTGTTAGGCTACCAAATTCATTTGTCATTTGATAGTTAAACTCATATGGCAATTTTGGCATATAGTTGCGAACAAATGTCCTTCCCGAGCTTGAGCTCGTTACTTGCTTTATTCGTTACCAGCTAGATGGTCCAAGAATGAAATGAGCATGCATGATTGTCTAAGATTTGGGGAGATATCCTTCTTGTTTACTAGTTTTAGCATCTACCCTTGAAGCCTTCGTAGGTCAGCGGTGACTCTATTCAATTGACAACTAGCTAAGGGTCAACCGCTCACCTGAGTGCACTCAGGTGTCTACCCCTCCATGGGAAAGGGTTATCCCTGGATGGGGGTGCTCCCCCAATAGTAAGTAATTATTTTCATGATGATTTGGGTCTGCATCCAGTGAATGATGGCACGTTATTATACTATTTCTATATTCATGCAAGCGATATCCCATGAGCATCCTCCTAGCCAAGAGGCTTGTACAAAATATTCTTGAAAATGATAAGGATACTCAAATATAACAATAAATCCTTTCGGAATTGTCTATGGGATATTATTAATCTAAATATTTTAATTAAATATATGGGTTGGAGACTCGTTGGGTGATCTTATCAAACATGGATCCATAATAACTTTCTTGGAGAGATTGGCAGTTCACATATAATGAACCACACTTGTTGGTTCGTAACGTGTCGACCAAAATATTTTCTTATGTGATATCTACTGAAAGAATTTTCTTAATTCATTATGGATCAGAGAAGCTTGAATAGAAAAGTTCACATATAATCTGAAAAGTCGTACTAATTTACATGGAACCATTTAATAATATAATTTTTCATATCATGCAAAGGTGAACATCAAGAAATTTCATTGTCTTTCTCACTGCTGTTGATTTATCTCTCTATTATGTTTTGGTAATTTTCTTCAACTCAACAACTTTGGTACTTTTTGGGCCTTGTAATATCTAAGAGTTAAAGTGGAAGACTAGAGGAACATAAGGAATTGAGGAAATTCATTTTTGGAATTGCATACAAAGGGATTTCAGAATTTGAAATAAGATTTTGTTATGAGTATTGTTTTTATGTCATTATTCCTCATATGTTATTGTGAGTTGGTTTCTTGTTATTATGTACTCTAATTACATGAGAACTAAAAAAATAGAGTCAAATTTACTCATGGGCAATAGAACTGTCTAGCAGATACCAAAAAAAGTCTTTACGAGATGGTGCATCAATTGAAATTTATGCTACTGGTAAGTAGGGCGAGGGTGTGAAATTTTGGAAAGTTAAAAAAAGAGACCTTTAGATCCTATTTTGAAAAATTTTCATTGAGAATTGACTCTTTTCAATAACCACTTCTACTTATGAAAGTTGATAAGGAGGGGTGTTACAACATCAACTTTGTTGAAATATTCAATTTTGTTTTCTATGAAATTCATCATGTAGTTGCATTTTTTTTTTTTTTAAATCAATGTTTATAAATATAATTTTAAGGATATCCATAACTCTTCACATAATTCTTTAATTTGTTCTAGCTCAATGGAAGATCATCTTCCTTACAAGCAGGAGGTCAGTGGTTTGATTCCACTGTGCGCTAACATGAATTAATTAACAATTTTGTAATTTATTTTTAATCAATGTTTCTTATATTGATTTGTTTCAATGGTAAGATATTTCTAGATTCATTGTTTTATATTGTCTCTAAAGAGACAAAAGTGATCTTTAAAAAAAAAATTATCGTCTTTAGACATATAACTGCTAGTATTAAAGACATATTGTCTCTAATCCCAGTTTTGTCTATAGAGAGACAAAAATGAAATTGTCTCCAGAGAGACAAAAATGAAATTTTCTCCTAAGAGACAATAATGCTTGTGCTATATATTGTCTTTATAGAGACACTATTTTTTAAGGCAATATTCTTTAAGAAAATAATCTTTAAGACAATTTTTTTAGACAATAATCTTTAAGACAATAATCTTTAAGACAATATTTTTTAAGACAATAGTCTTTAAGACAATAATTTTTTAAGACAATAATATTTAGGACAATAAATTTTGAGACACGTGGTTAAAGACAATATTTAAGACAATACACAAGTTTTTTTTGTCTTATGTCAAGAAAATTTACCCAAAAATTATCACAAATATTGTCTTATAACCCTGCTTTATGTAGTAGCGGAAGCTCATGAGAATTAGTTCTTATCCTTGCAATGTTCAGTTTCTCCTTAGCACTCCTCAAGCCAAATATAATTATTCTTAGAATGGTTCGGTTTCATAACCTCCTTATAATACCTTAGCTTCGTGTCTCCCTCTAACTCCTTATTGTCCCATAATTTACCATCAAATTTGGAGGTAATAATATTTTTAATATTATGCTTATTCTACAATATTATGTCCTCCTCTATCCTCTAATGGTAGAGCCAGGACTTGCCATCCTTGTGCCATCCATGCTTGAGGTGGAGGGGGGGCTTTTGGCTAGAGTTAGATGCAATTTTGGGAAACCTTGTGACTTCCATGTTGTAAGGTTTTTTTCTTTTACATCAAATACCTAAATATACAATGGGGGAAGGGATAGCTTTGATAAAAAGGTAGGGAATATTTCATTTAATTTTTTTGTTGTAAGTTATAATTTGTCTTTGAAGCATCTCGATCTTCCTCGATTCTCTACATGTATGTTGTGAATAACATACATAAAAAAATAATATAAATCATATTAATTATACATAATAATTAATTAACTAATAATTAGTAGTCAAGAGATGTGTCTCTAAGGAAATAAACATTTATAAAGTGATACGTGTCCATGTGTATAAGAAGACCCTCAGTTTCTCTTGTAATCATCTCACTTCTATTCAAATATTCCTATATACAATAACTTGTCCTACAATGGATTTATTTTTATTTGTTTACCAAGTGGTCTAAATATTATTGTAGTGTACAAACTTTTCTCATAACATTGGTACAAGATAATTCCCTTGAGTATAAAAATTTTGTTCCTTACATTGTTATTAGAGCATTCCCTTGAGTATACGGACTTTGTTTGTAACATTGGTTGTAGTAGCAGCAATGCTCTCCACAATTTTGGCATGCACTCAAATTTTGGAGCCTTCCTTGGCTTTCTCTTGATTGTTGCAAACACTTGAGCTAATTTCATGAGATTTATTAGTCTTTTCACCCCTTTTGTTGGTTTGATCAATTTTTTTCTATTGGCATGTTTGACTGGTTTACCATGCTTGTGAACCTTATTTCATGGCTTCATAGGTTTGTCTTTGTCTACTCGAGTTGTCCTAACTAGGTAAACACTCGTCACACTCATACAAAAATTTTGAAGCATTGTCATACAAGTGTTGTCACGATCATCCTAAAGTCTAACTTAAGTGTCGCACTTGTCGCTTATTGTTCTGATACAATCTTACATAGGGTAGTGTTTTTTCTTATTATTCTGGTGGTATCTCTTGTCGTGTCATCGAAGTATGCTAATTGTGTGATCGCAAAGTTCATGTCCTACACAATTTCATCTTCCTCCCACACTTATCCATTTCTCTAAAAATCTTCCTCACCAGGAAAATTAGTTCACAAGACCATGACTGGACTACGCACTATCAGCCCTTGGTGATGAAAACTTCTTGCCTGGAACTCTATAGTGCACAATCACTACCCTCCAGGGTTATTGCACTATGTAATTCCATATCTAACAGCCGTCTCTTCATCCCCATAATTACACAGTAACTTCTCCTAGCATGACTTGAACTATGCACTTCACAATCTCAGTCCTCAAGTTTCTTCACTTGCATTATGAAACCCATAATGTTTCTTTGATCTCTTGGCATGTATCAACCATCATGAGCAGTAGAGATAAACCTCAGGAGCAAGCTATTCGAGATCCTCAACAAAGGAGTGCATTATATCATCAAAATGATGTAGGCCATCTTCCTCTTCTCTCATTTCGATTATAATTTAGGACCTCATTTTGTAGATTGTCACATAGGTTGGTAGTCTCTTTCTGGAGAGACGATTTACCTAGATAACAAAATGGCGAATCCACTAGGGAAGGTATAACTTTTCCATCTATTTCTTCAATCTCATCCTTTGATTAGTTTGACCAACTGTGTAGTTCTCCATGAGATTGAGTCAATATATTTCTACACAATCATTGATTACTCCCCTGGAGTGCTAAGTGTAGCTTGGTTTTTGGAATAGTTGTTGTTCTTTCTCATATTCCTCATTCAGCACAAGTTTTATTAGTGATAGTTGCATTGACAACGCTTATTTCTACTTGTACATTCGTCTTGAAAACCATGTTTTCCACTATTTCCTCGCACTAAAAAATCAACATTGGTTTTTCTATATAAAGTACTGCTCATGACCCTCACTAATGTGAGTTTTGCTATTAAAAGTAGCGTTGATGACCCAATCAACATAAGTTTTTATATATGAAGTATCATTGATCTTTGAATCTGAGAAGTTTTAGGGTTCTTGCATTAGAATTGAGTGTGTCTTGATCGATAAGGTCTTTTCCCATCGTGTAACTTGGATTTTTCAATTTTTTTGATTGATTGCCTTGATTAATTTGCAAAATTTGTCTCATTGGTTATGAAGTGAAAGGTGATTGAGTTCTATGGTTTCTAGTCAATTGGTCATCACTTGCTACTTGTTGATGTAATTGAGTTGTTGGTTTTGTTCATTTATTGAGTGTTGTTTTATTTGGAAATCATTGAAAGCATCATTTTTCATTTGTTTTAGCTTGTTTTTCGAAATTTAATTTTCGTGAAAATGCATTATATTAGTTGCATTGAAAATATAATTTTTGAGATTCATCATTGAAAATAGATTACTTATTTTAGCGATTGAACGATAAAAATTGTGTTAGGTGCATCAAATCGTTAAGAACAAAAAGGAAATCACAATTAATATAAGTGAATCTTAGTCAAGTAAAATCATTTTTCTTTTCAAAAAGATGGATTTTTGGATAGTCAAAAGTGAAAATCATTTTTAGTTTTGCCATTGCATTTGGAAGGCAAAAGTGAAAGCGAGTCAAAGGAAATTTGCATGATGTATTTTTTTCGATGCATTATTGATTGAAATGTATTCCCTTCATTAGTTTGTCCTTAATTGAAATGGAAAGTTTCCTTTTCTCATATAACTACATATTATGGATTCACGTGAGATCGTTTTGAGCCTTAAAAAGAAAAGTTAATTGAAGATAAAATTAAAATTTACCTCAATTAAGCCAAGGAGCATTTGGAACTTAATGCAAAAATTTAGAGGTCTAGGATAGAGATGTGTTTTTGCGTCTATAAACTTAGCTGATGTTGCTAACTGCATGCATTGTATCCCGAGGGTGAAATCTCATTCTAGTACGGAAGTACATCGAAGGTTCTCCAGTACTTTTGGTTATATGAGAGGCACTTCAGTATGGCAAGTATATGGGAATTCACTCACTAATGACTATGCATTAGACAGTGCGAACATAGACTTGTGCTCCATGTACCATTAAGTATATATTGGGAGACTACACTAGGTTGCTATCCTTTAGCCAAAGGTAACTAAGTCAGCTGCGTTGTAAACTTGATACACCAAACACTTCATTTAGGGAGATTGGTAATCATCCGTTAACTTAGTCCTTGGTTTTAGCTAAGGTATATATAGTAGTTCACAGATACTTAGTAAATGCTTTTGCCTAGATTACCCCTTTTATATTTATTTTTGTAAAGTTCTAAAGTCAATTAATTGACCAAAAAACAACATCCCTCCTGTGGAAATACTCCTTGGTAGATCTTGGGTTGATACTGATGGAAACATTTCGTGATTTTACCAGTGTAGGAAACCCCTCTGAGGGGAATCCTAGTCGTTTTCCATCATTTGGAAATATTGGTGATCCCTATATGGAAATATTGTCCCTTCCTAGATTGATCATTGCTCTGCCAGTTTGGTTATTTTTGACCTCGATGATTTTTAGTGTCCAAACTTATTTTTAGCCAACTTCTCCCCCACATAAGCAACATCAAACTCATGTTGATCCTAAATTTGACTCCTTGTCTTCTTTGGCTATTTCTTCAACCCATTCTTCCTTTTCACCTGGTGAAAGTCTAGATTCTAGTAACCATGAAGCTAAGAAGAAGAAGAAGAGGATGAAGAAGGAACAAAATAGACAAGGGGGAAAACAAGAAACCATTTCTATGGATGCAACTAATGAAGGAAAATATTACAACCAACCCTAGAAAGTAAAGTTCCATTACATGCTATGTAAGGCTGACCACCTTCTTAGAAATTATCCTGGTATTCCCAAAGTCTTAGAAGTGTGGTCCACATGTTCACATCGACATCTATCATCAGCCTCTAGAGATTATGTTGATGATTAAACTTCAACTAGTAAAGCCCATCAGGAGAAGGGAAAAGTCAAATTTCCTTGTAAGTTGTGTGAAGGTAATTAGCGCATACACATTTTTCCTCTTATGGATGAAGCTTCCAAAGAGTTGGAAAATTTTACTACTTCCCAACCTCATCTTTTAGTTGGTTATTAGAAGGCTTTGCCTAGTCCTTTTATAGTTGATCAAGTGATTGATCAAAATCCATCTTCGGTGAATCCTGCTCTCTCTAAAAATGAGTCTCGTGAGTGTATTCCTTACCAACCATTCGTTGAGAAAATCATAGACTTGCCTCCACATTCAATTAATCGTACCTTTGTCGTAGAGAGTGAACCTCATACCACTTAGGTTCTTCTGGTGTCTTTAGTTTCAAATTAACTAGAGGGAAATCCTCTTGTTCGCAAGGTGCATGAGATAAATTACCCCATTCCCATAGTCTTAGAGGGAAGCTCTCAGATTACTATAACACCCCTCCATGTAGTTTAGTCACTTCTTTTTATTGGAGTCGACTGGCATGATATCATCTTCTGCCTTATGTGTCTTTTGAGATTACAATACATGCTTACAATATGGTCATACCTAGCATAATCATAGATGAGATTTCAGCTATTAGTATTATTTCCTTAACTGCTTGGCAAGCTTTAGGTACTCCTTAGCATGTCCTCATCAACTACAATTTGTTAGCTTTTAACAGAGGAACCAATCAACCTTTAGGGATCCTTCTTAAGTGACCTATTACTTTCGGAGGAAACATTATCTATATAGACATGATGGTTGGCCAAGGCCCGTTGGATTTTAATCTACTCCTTGGTCATCACTATGTCTATGTCATGGGAGTTGTTGTCTCTTCCCTCTTTCGAGTGATGTGTTTCCCTCATGAGGGAAGCATTGTGATCATTGATCAACTTACATTCATTGGTCCTCAATCAATACCCACTCAACCATCATCCCTAAATGGTTCTTACATGCAAGCAGTATCACCCCCGCCACATGTTAATTACATGGCCACCTATTCCATGCCCACATCTACTGATGATCTAGTAGGTGACGTAATACATCATGTACTAGTGGAATTGTAGCCCAATTTTCATTTGGATAGCGAGACATTTATCCCTTCCAATGTGTTGTTCTCCCATCTAATGAGAACCTCTTAGAAGGCATGGCCTCTTTTTTTCTTTGATGAGGTGTCTGGTGCATAGTTCCTTGTCTTGTGTCAAGCTTATTAAAAACTAAAACAAGGACCATGAGGATAGTTCTTTTCCTATGCCAACCTCATTAAAAGTTGAAATAGGTCCCTGTTAGGATAGTTATTTTACTATGTCAACCTCATTAAAAAATGAAATATGTCTCAATGAGGAAAGTTATTTTAATTTTGTCAACCTCGTTAAAAATTCAAACAAGGTGTCATGAGCATGGTTTTTTTTGTGTCAAGCTCGTTAAAAAATGAAACAAATTACATTCCAATTCGAGTCTTTTATTAGATCTCATACAATTCTAGTTGAGTCTTTCACTTCATTTTGTAAGTGGACCTTCATTCCATCCACTTATGTGACTGAAATGAAGCTTGGGGGCATGTACTTTGAATTGCATCATTATGTTGGGGGCATGTAAGCTCATCTCAAGCATAGTTTATCTTTGTTTCAAGCTTCTGTAAAAATGAAACCAAATCTCAAGCATAGTTTCTCTTTGTTTCAAGCTTGTGTAATAGTGAAGCCAAACCTAAGCATAGTTTCTCTTCCTTTCAAGCTTCTATAAAAATGAAACCAAATCCAAGCATAGTTTTTTTCCTATGCTTCAAGCTTGTTAAAAAAATGAAACCATCTCAAAGTATCATCAACCATGGTTTCCTATGTTTCAAGCTTGTGTAAAAATGAAACCATTTCCACTTTACCTCTCGTGATTGCATTTTTTATCAGTGTGGTTTTGTTATATGAACCTTGGTCGTTCCTTTCCATTGTCACTATCTCTTTGGCCAATCATACGTTTTCACTTGGTTATTTTCCCTTGCACGAGGAACATCTGCAATGAGTGGTCTTATTAGCTAGCCTCTTCACCTTTACATGTTTTGAGTAGTTCCATCATCACCAGAACTAGTTACTATCATTTTATGCCACTCGTTCTTTAAGCCGAGTGCTTGTCTTTTCGAACTCATTAAATTAAATAAATTGACTTCATGCCAATATAAGTTTACCCCTTTTTCCGAGCTAAGATTGACTATATAGTCATCATGGTCAAGAGGTTCTCTCGAATAATGTTTTCTACCTTTCATGGTTCGAGAGACAAATTACAAAACGGGACATGATGGAGTTTTATGTTTCATCTCTTTTTCAAACTCTCTAAATATGAAAAGTATGCCAAATTATTCTTTTGTTGGACTCATAAAAATTAAAATGAGGAAAGAAATGCCACCATGATGACACCAAGTTTCTCCTTCCTTAGACTCGTAACACTTACTAGGATGGATTGATTCGAAGAATGGACTTATACGACAAGCATATTATATCCCCGTCAATATTGTGACAAAAAATAATTAGGGAACCCACCAGAAATAGTGGGGAAAATGAAAGTGAAACATTTCTTATATAGACATCATTTCCCTCTTGAACATGACACTCATCTATTTCTCGTGTCGGGTTTGGGATATCCTCACTTAGTCACTTGTATTTTAGGGTCTAGGTGATCAATTTTGCCTCTCATCTCTCTATTCCATTTTGTCATCATGACCCTCAGTCTTATGTTAAGTCAAATGCTACCACATTTTGGAGTCATGTCGTCGATATGTTCAAGAGAAGTATTATCTGCAATTTATTACCTATACATTGTCTGACCCTTTTCTATAGTCTTTGAGAATACACATTTATTCCATTTTATTCCTCATCTCATTTCGATGATGGGGGGCTCATCATGGTCCTCCTTTTACTGGTCACTTCCTCTCAACTTCAACTCATTATCGAGGAAGGTGACTTAGAGACTCCCTTTCAGTACCTTTGAGCCTGCATGCCTTAGTGGAAACTTCTTCACATCCGATGACATATTTTCATCATTAGCCTTCGATCAGATGATTTCACAAGCATTCGAATTCTACTTGATTTTCACATTCACAGATTGTATTGTCATACGTTGAGATCCATTGTCATTATTGGGGGTTTTTGTTGTTCTTTTTAATGGTCAAAATCATTGGTCGGTAATTAGGTGGTCTTCTAGCATGTTCAACTTTGACACATTAATTAGCATGCTAGAATTAGTACTTTGATCGGGTTGGGATGGAGTGCAAGACCCCGAGTTTTGTCTGATATACCTCAGGTTGTATGGAACTATGTATTACTCATGATTGTACACATGTTTGATCTATATGGATGGCTATGATCATACCATGGGACATTATATTTATGATGATGATGATCCTTCTATATTGGTTGGTTGTCTCCATACCTTGGATCTTAGACTTACTGATGATCCTTTACATTCGGATGGTTGTGCCCATGTCATGGATATTTTCACATAGTCCTTTCTATCTAGATGGTTGCATCCATACCAGGGACTCATGTTTTGATATCAGATATGTATATGTTTATGCATCATTGATTTCGAGGTCGCGTGACAGTGTTTTCTCTCATCCTTGCAAAAGCTCTTAAAGCATCTCAACCATCACTCCCTCTTGTACCTTCATGCTTTAGGGCATATTTGTTACATAGAATTTTGTCATGCCTCCTGCACTTCCCTATGTCATACCCCAAAGTGCTTGAAACTTGGAAATCATGCAATGTACTCATCCTAATATGAAAATAAGATCCTCTGTGAAACATTGATGGAAACATTCCTCGATCCTTCCTTGAAGAAGTTAGCTTTAAAGAAATATATTCAGGATCAGCGTGACCCTTACAATGGAAATTAGTGTTGATGGAAAGTTTCCCTCACACTACTAGCATGCTTCTTATTTGGATACTCACATTGATCCCTAAAATGCAAGTTTCGCCAAAGAGGACAATAAGCTTCATGATCTAGAGGCTTCTAGAATGATGAGCTGGAGGTTGTTCGGTGTGGATGAGGTCCAATTCTCCCAATATTTTCCATTGACCATTCCCTATGAGCTACCTCCTTGTGATCATGGCCTTCCCCTATCTTTGGAGAGATCCTAACTCCCTTCCCCTACCAGTACAATCATCCTCTCCCATTCCCAAATGGTTTATCTCTGATTATTTACACCCTTATGCTGAGATTGTGCCTACATGCTACTAATTTGGCTTGGAGGAGTGCTTAGGGAGCTTGAGATTGGTCTTGGGCATGCACTCCAGGAGAGATTATTGACATCAAGGCTTAATTGTATGCTTCGTCCTTTATTTCATTAATATATACAACTCCTAGTTCACTTTCCATAAATGTTTGTGTTAATGCATTGTTTATCTTAATGCTCCTTAATATGTTAAGTGGATTACTCTCGATTGTGCTTGTTGTACTCATATATTTGTTGTGTACTTTTTATCTCTTGTGTAGGTATTAGAATGTCACAAGTACTAGAGTTAAACTTGAGGAGTAAGCGATTTGAGATCCTGAACAAAGGAGTGCATTATAGCATCAGAACAAGGTAGGATATCTTCCTCTTTTCTCATTTCAATTGTAATTTAGGAAAGTGTCCTATAGATTTTCATGTAGGTTGCTAGTACAACTCATCGAGATCGAGGGATCATCTTTGTCCACATAGAGGATTTACCTAGATAACAGATACTGAAGTCTCAAATCGTATAAAGACATAATATCAGCTTTGAAGTATGAACCACATGTTCAAGTTATTTTACAACAACAAAATTGGATTTTCCTCTTCTAAATTGAATTCAACACTCATAGCATGTATATTTTCACTTGTATATTCAAACTCCTTATGTACTATTCTAGGTCAAAAGACTTTAATCTAGTCTACTCATTAGTAGAAATGAAAATTGATCGATGACACTAAGCAGAAAATGAATAATTTCAATCGTACATAACATAATATTTTTCTGAAAAAAGCAACTACTTAAAACCCAAACTATATATATCGCATTAACTAGAAGATATTAGGTGAAAATACAATGCTTGTTCAACCCAAACAATCTATGCACAAGTACAATCTCTCTCAGTGCTTCATAAACCAAATCAAGCCAACACTTAGCCAATTTTTCTGCCTACCAAGCCCCTACTTCCTTGGATAATATTGAATGGAATTATCCCATATTTAATTAGGAAAACTCTCACCACAAGTGAACAATCTATACGTAGGCCTTGTACTAATTCCATGCACCATCTGTACAACTTGGAAAATTATACAACTGATAGTACATTGTCCACGAACTGCAATCTCAGTTCGGCCTTCCTCAAAACTAACATGCATGAGTTATTTATGAGTGAATTATCCTTTAACTCATTGGGAACTAAAGTTTATCCCCATTGCTAGACCTCCTACAAGTTCCTCTAGGAACTAGAACTAGTCTAATGTACATTAACTCAATTAGACTAAATTAATTAAATACAACAGAAAACTCCTACAAGTTCCTCTAGCGACTAGAACTAGTCTATTGTACTTTAACTCAATTAGACTAAATGAATTAAATACAACACAAAACATGTCAACTTGGACTCCTAAAATTTAGGAATAACTATACATGACTCTAAATAGAATTCCAATTCAAATTTACTAAGCCAACTAAGTCACCTTAACTTAGTTAACTATTACAAATTAATATGAGAATATAATTTCGATTTAATTCCCAATTTAATTCAAAGACAAATTAAATTAGGATTTTCTTGTTGTTATTTTTAACAAGTAGTAGTATATATATTTGGCACATTTTTTATTTTCATGTTGATGTACTTAATTTATTTCTTGGTGTTGATGTGTATATTATTAGGTCATGTTAGATATGTTGATTTTATGTGCTTATAGATATATGTGTATGTGATAGCTTTTATTTGACATAAAATGTATATTTGAGGATCTATGTGGTGGTGATGTTAGATTACAATGCTTGTGTTTTGTTGGATGTGATGACAATGATGATGCGTGTTTAGATTACTAGATTTTTTTTCTAGATAATGAGGTTTATATTTTCTAGAGGTGTATATAATTACATGATGTTAGCGAATTTGAATGTATATTTTAGATCTTTTTTATGGTTGTTTGATAATTATCACGATAATGTTTATTTTGATGAAATAATATTTATTCTCTATGATGTATTAGTGAACTTATATCAAAATTTTATATATGAAATTACATGCAAAATGACTTAAAAATTTGCAAATATATTTATAAATTACAAAGTTTAATATCTTTGAAATTATAATTCTAAAATTACCAAAAATAGTTTTTTATTTCTTAGATAGTTCATACATATTCATTTGAATCTAATTTGTAAAATATTTGAATACTCATGAGGAAAATATAATTAAAGGTAAAATAATTTAGTTTGTTCTTAATATGTTGAAAATGTGTAACTCATTCAATTTTTAATATAAAATATTAATAATAATAAATTATTCAAAAATACAATTGAAAAAGTGAAAAATTACACCTCGTCTATATATAGAGATAGAAAACTAGTATATATCCCTCTTAATCACAAATTTATGGAGCACTAAAAGAGATTAAATATTTTGAAATGTACACCTTTTTTCAAGGTTTGCATTATGAAGTGACATTTTTATATAATGAGATTGGATCCCTCTCAACCCTCGATAGATCCATTGTTAAGATGGATCTATACTAGTTTATAAAATTCAAGCTATTGTTAAAGTTAAAAAAGTTAAGTGAGGATTTATTATAATGAATATAGATTTAGGATAACTTAAATGATTCTATTTTAATAAAAATTAATTTATCACTAAAGTTATGATAGTTTCAAGCACATTAAATTTAGTATTTATACAAACTCTTATCAATTTCAATTACAAATTTCTCTCTTTTAAGATAAAGGAGAAATGTAAACTAAATCTTGTGAAGTTACGCGTACGTGAAGATTTTCTCTATTGGAAGTTCTCCCTTAAAGAGGCAAGTGAAACTTTTCCAGTAATAAAGATATAACATTTTGGTGCTATTTTGGTTCTTTGTTTGCTATTGTTGTTTAGATTTAACTTTTCTAAATAATAAATATGAGTTAAATAAAACAAAAATAATATTATATTAGATTTAGCTTTTTGGAAAATAATATATTTGATTATTTCTTAATGAAGAACTCAAGAAATATTATTTTTTTCACATACTTATCATGACGTAGTCAGTAAAATTCACGTTTACAGATTTCTCCTAGCTAATACATCATATTTACAATGATAAAAACATGCATACTTTAAATAATTTACTTATAAATACATAAAAGTAGATATTTATTTTACATAACCTAAATAGGAAAGAAAAATGCATCACCAAGTCTATCACAAGGTAAAACAAATGTCTTTTAATCATCATCACACTATTTATCATTTAGTTCTTAACCATAAAATATGATTAACTCAACATTTATTTAGAATTACCATTGACTCAAAATTCTTCCATTATCCATGAAGAAAATATAAAATCGGAGAAGTCTTTAAGTGTGACCTTTTGAAGTTTCCAAAATATTTCTCGTGAGGAGCCAATGAAAAATTTTGTAGATAAACCTTGACATCTGTTGTTTAAACTAGTTTTTTTGACTACCCATATAGTTTCAACACCCTCAAAAACCATTGGGGCACTTCGATTATTAATATTTCACCCATCAAACTTGTGAATTCAAAGAATCTATACCATAATATAGACAAATTAGATCAAAAAATAAACCTGAAAACTTTTCAAGAAATCTCATTTAAAAACTACCTGAATTAAAACCTCTCATGCATCCATGTGAGACCATTTTTTTTCTCTTATGGTCAATAAAAGGATGCAGTCAACATTGTACACATGCACATATGAACTCATTCTAGTTTACAGAATGTTGCAAGACCTAGAGTTTAAATACAGTAAACATGATTTTACCTCTCATGTCAAGAATTTAATCTTACATATCAATACACCATATTTTCTTTATTAAAGTCGTCATAGATTTATCACTACATGATTTATATTGATTTTGATATAAACCTAAAGAAAAAATATGTGAAATGATTAATAAACCAATAAGTATCTAACATTTAATTATGCATTCCTTATCTTTAATTACTTCATCTCAACCTTTTAATTACGCGAAGTAGGGAATAATCAACTTATTTTATATAAATCATGGAGTGCTCTTGTGAAGCTTTCTAGAATAAATATTTTTCTTTATATTTTTGTAAGATCCATCAATATATTTCTATTGTAAAAAAAAGGATTACATCATGTAAAACAAATCTACTGAGTGAGTGAATAAAATAGTCCCATGTGACATATATCTCATCTAGGTGTACACTATTTCTATCGAGATATATGTCCAGTGAACTATTTACTAACACGAGTACATATGAGAGACCATGTAAAAGAGTATGGATTTAAACAATGTTTACCCCTTTCTAAAAAAAAAAAATTCATTGTAGGGAAGTATAAAACTAACAAAAACATTAACTTGAAACATAAAACAAAGAGGTCAATCAAAACACCACCATAGCCGACTATCACCACTTCCACAAGAAACCATTATGCCTCATTTGATAAGAAAGAAGAGTTTTAGTACATGTATCTGATTCAATTGGAGATAAGCACTGGGGATAGGGGCGACGAGTTTCCCTAAAGAGAGACAACTAGAGGAGATACATTGAGTGACACCACATTGATTACTAAAGGAGGTTCATTAGGCTCCTTGTATTTAATGTTGGAATCTAAGACATGCTTTTCAACCCTTCAAATCTTGGCAACAATATCATCCATATTGTAGTTGATGTTTCCCAATGTCCAATTGATGTATGTATGCCCTGAAAACAACTTGAATTTTTCAACTTGTTTATGCATGAGGACCATTTGCATTAGGGTTTCCATCTGATGATGCACCATCATAGAATGAAGGAAGTGAAGCTTACGATTCCAAAACATACTCAAATTTGGAGCCCACTTTAGAGAAACACCTAAATGTTTGAGTTTGATAAGTAAGTTGGATGCCCAAGCTCCTTTGACTCAAGAAGGAGGTTTTTCTTCATAACTTAACTAGGGACCGTGTCAAATAAATTGGCCATTGATTCCAATCCAAAGAGTCAATGATGATGGGAAGAGGAACTAGTTGCACCACCTTGATGACTCAGTGTTCACTACTGCGAAGCCAGAATGACCAAAGGAAATAATATTGGTTGACTAAATGAATAGACCTAAAAATGTGTGATGTAATATGAGAGAGAAAAATAAATATTATTTGTGTAAACTATAACTAGAGATGGGTAGGAGGACATGGAACTAATACTAAATCATTAAGGAAAGACTATGTAGGGAACCATACGACCAAAGTCATTGTGACTAGTGCACATTTGGGTTGGCAAGAGTGTAACACCACATCATCATTCCAAGCCCATTGTTTGAAATTGAAAGGAATGACCATACAGGAGGTATAGATCAAGTGTAGTTGAACATGGATGACTCAATTATGAGCATAGGGATATGGAATTTACAATTACAAAAATAGAGAGACCAAAGCCACGTGGACAAATAAAAATTCTTTGAAAGAGAGGAAAATGAAAATAATTGAATGACTTCAAAACCAAATTAGAAAATTTCCTAGGAGTCACACTGCACATACCATAACTAGGAAACTTTAAGAAATCTCAACTCAGTTGAAACCTTGAAGTGACACAGTGGAAAGCACTACCACCAGCTTAAAAGTGGGATCATTTCATGTGTGGTGAAGGAAGGAAACAAAAAACAAAAACCATTTCTTGAGGGAATAACTTTGTGGAACCACAACCAAGTTTCTATGAACAAATTATATGCAATGAGAGTATGTGATCACTGAAAAGGAAAATAAAAATATATGTGTCATGGATGGAATATATTTAGTCCAAATGATAAAAAAAGAATTTAGTAATAAAGGTTGGCGACCACCCGACATAGAGTTCCCTGACCACCATCCTACTATAACATTCATGAAATCAAAGTATGGAAATGACAACACTATACCAAATTTAAATGATCCATTCCACCACATGTGAGGTTGGGACATAGACACGTCCAATGTGTGAGGCCTTGGTTTAAGCCCACATTCCCTTCCTGGTACAAGTTACCATAAATGGTCTCAAAATGATTTTTGTCAAATTTCATCCCTATGATAACTAATCCCTACACCAAAAGCCAATGCTTCTAAGAATTTAATAGATTTTCATATGAATCATGTACTACGATCCTAGGTGGGAATTTATCTTGAGAGGAATAGGTTTGGTAAAACCTCATCAAATATGTAGGTAAGAACCATTCATGGTGAAGAGATGGAGAGTTGTGAGGACTGGCACACCTCCAATAGGCTCCATCTCAACTACCATTCCTTTTTATGCATGGTAATGACGAGGTAATAACTTCTTGTGTGCACTTTTGATAGCACCCCCATCAGGAATTCTAAAATAAATCTTCAATATCATTTCCAAATTCCCTATTTTCTCATTTCAAGATATTCTTCTCATTTTCCTATTTGAGAATTATTGTCACCTTTAATCATTATTATGAAAGATATTTTACATCATGTTTAACATATTTATATTTATGGATATATGTTGCATAGTGAAAGTAAGCTCAGAGATTATTTTACTATATTGAGAAAATTTGATGATGGTTGTAGTAGGCCTATTAGTACACATATATAACACAAATATGATTTTCCTTATCCATTTTGTATTAATTTCTAAGTTATTTTAGATTGATACTCACAATGTCATTTGATAATGGGAACAATAAGTCTTCTTTAGATTGATATCCTAAAAAAATATAGTTATAAATGAGAATTCTAAATGTGGCTATAAAAGTATAACAAAAGAGTACAAAATTGATAACTCATGCTTAGAATTATAATATTTTGATCCATTTTTATGTCTATGAAAAGTCTACAAAGGAATTCTATTGTAAATTAGAACTAAAGAAATTAAGGAAATTATGTTAAAATTTTAATTTTTAAATGATAAATCACGCAATTGGAAACTTTGTTTTAAGTGTAAATATGTTTTAACTAGAATAAAAACATGTAAAATGTTTGTGAATCGTACCGATTATATAGAATTCCATCAAGATGAATAAAAACAATATAATCAACAAAATAAAGAAAATAAAAGTGTAAAACAAAGTATAAATGATGGAATAAGACAAGTACATATCACTCCACTATCATCACCCTCATTATCTTTCTTGGTTGGTATGATAGAATTGTTTCTATCAAAAATATGTTTTGTTCTAGCATCATGTCTTAATATGACCACCAATCCCCATCCAACACATCTAGGCAAAAAAAACACGGGGTTGTAGTGTTTGGGGAAAACATAAGGATTCTGAGAGGAATTCGGATTCTCCACAGTGTTCATCTTTATATTGGTCGACGTTTCGAGTCTAGACCCAGAGTCATCATCATGACTGATATACATAGAAAAGAAAGAAAGGGTTATGATAAATATGTAATAGGAAGATGTAAAGACAGTATGGCCGACTAAATGCCTCTTTATTGTTATTATTTCCATTATTTATATTATTATTTAAATCATTATCTATTATTATTCATATTATTTATTATTATTTATTATTATTATTATTATTATCATTGCTTATATTATTAATTATTTTATTATTCATATTATTATTATTAATCATTATTTGTATTATTTAATAATAATCTTTATTTATGTTATTATTATTAGGATTCCTAGCTTCATACCACTCAATTTTAGAGTTCATAGATATCAACCCACTATTGTGATCTTCAGTTATGTTTTTCCAATCAAAGGTGTCCCAACACTTGCACATAAAAGTAACACAGTGGAATGAAGAGAAGTCCACTTCAATGATCTCTTGTGCCTTTCTAATGTAACGTAACGTCCCTTCTATTAGGTTTTGATCATGGTGGATAGCATGACTAGATTAGTCAAACATGACTTCCACTCTCAAGTCTTTTGTCATCCATCCATTGTCGACATCCTTTGTGCGAAAATGATGTCGATATAGATGGGAACAAATGCAACTATAAAAAGTGAAAAAAATCAAAGTGTCATGTGTCTAATAACTCAAAAACATAAAATATAAAATATATATGTTAGAATTGAAAGGTGCATTATGAAGTTAAAAATGTAAAGAAAAATATTATTAGTGAGTTTCTGCACCTAATCCCTATGTCTAGCACAGCCTATTCACCATGCAGGTAATGACAAAATGCATCATATTTCTCTCTAACTTGGCCAATGACATAAATATTGGGACATATCATTGGCATATTGTCTTTTAAATGATTAGGATAAGGCACACTTCTACCATTCAACCTTCTAAAATATTTCCTAATACTCTCCCATTTCCTCCTCTTTTATTTGTACAATGTGACACATGGTTGTATTGCTTCCGAATTGTAAAGAATTAATTTGTTGATGCCTTCAATTTATAAATTCAATTATGAAATAAAACCAAAATATTTAATACAAATGAGATCAAAATATACATTATGAAGTTCAGTGTGAATAGCTATTGTTTAGAAATTTGAAAAATGATAAGTCACTTCCTCTTTATCATGCATATTCTTTCCATTTATTTCGAGAAGCTCCACTTCTCTTTTGTCTTCATCCCTTTCGTCATGCCAAATCACTACACCTATTGTGTTTTTGATCTACTTGATGTACTTTGTAGCATAATAGAAACAATCGTATGATATGTATGCCTCTACCATAGACCCCTCAAGATTTTCCCTTTATCGAAAAACACCTTTAAATTTATTCATGTACATGTCTAAGAATAACATCCAACAATAATCCACCCCAACTAACTCCCATGATGCCACCATGGAATCGTAGCCATATGAATATCCCTTGATGTGATCTAGTATATAAATGCAGATAATCTAGATATGGTATATCATAGGTCTTGGTGGAATTCATGGTTCACACACCCACACACAAGGAGAGGATAACGACACTACACAGTAACCACATTCAAAAAATGATTATATTTTATCCCATTACATAAAGATAATAAAAAATAATAAAATAATGTTTTTAACATACGTACTCTTAGAAGGTTAAAATGGTCATTTGATTTCCAACCTCACAAACGGTCTCCCATAGTGAAGCAAAATCATAGTGAAGACCCATACAAAGAAGACACCCTCACACCCATTATACCTTCCTTTGCAAATTAATATCATATTTATTTAAAATCCATGGGACATCACCTTCTTTGAAAGAGCAAGAGGGACCCACCTCTCCTCTACTTTATTTTCTCGGTCTATGTTTATTTTTAGCCTTTGAAGAAATAATATATATCCTAACAACCAATGTGTCATTTTATTTTTGATGATATGTGCCTCTGTAAAGAAGATGAAACATTTTTAAATATATGGATGTGATCTAGTAAGTGAGAGATCTTAAAATGCTCCCAATATGGGATCTCATAAAATACATATTTTCTTTTCCTCCCAATGGGAAATTTATTAACAAAGGTATCAAATAATTTTGGATCATTAGACATAGGCTCCCCATTTGAATTGAACATTTATGTAATCTCCTTCTCATTCTCTCTCTCATTTTCTTTAAGTCATTCAATTGCTGCCATTATTGGAGCCCCTCGGGTTCATTCTACTTTACCATTAAAAGCTGATCTTTCTCTTTTGTAAGGGTTTTCTTCTAGGAGGAATACCCTAAAGGAGTCATACACTAGATTTTGTAGGTGGATGGACCAGCTAGCCTTTAGTGAAGGTTTACAAAATTTACATCCATTATACCTTTTTGTGACAAGAATTAATAAATTATTGTATAAAAACATGTTAGAAATAATGAAGATTGAAAAATTGAAACAAATTAAATTAATATGCGAAACAACATTGTTATGACCACAAGAAAATCAATAAAAATGTAACTTACCAAACAAAACTCCTAAGCCTATCTAATCATGTATGGTGTAAGCTCATATGCCATACAACATAAAACTTGTCTCTGTTGTGATGGGTCTTGATACATCTTATAGATATACCATTTCCCATAATTCCTTCAATTCATCTACCAATGGTTGTAAGTATACATCCAAAATATTTGCTTTTCTTCTACGAGGGTCTATGAGATCCAACATAATATGTTCATTCTTCATGAAAAAACACAATGTGTGGATAATGTTAATGATCACTACTATATGTCAAATAGAATATTTAATGTTTTAGAGGGAATATGGGTTGACTCCATCCATGTATATATTGAGTAATAGACTTCATACTTCATCGTTGAATCTTTTGGTTGATATATCCTCAATATGCTTGATGCCTATTGAATCTGTTATGATTCACATAACACTCGACTCACTTCTATATGAGGCATGCCATCCTTGCAACATAGTTAATTCTTTGCAATGAAATAAGCTTTCAATCCCTGGGATTATAGGCATATGCCTGAGCATATTATGATAAGGAACAAGTGATTTGTCTGTCTTTCTTTATGTATGGTTTCTATCATGCCCACATTTTCACATATCCCTTTGTGTACACATTCTACTCTATATAGAATAAAATCATTTGTACATGCATGATATGATAGGTACTCCACACCCAACATTTTCAACAACAATTATTTCCCTTCGGAACTACCAAGAAAGACATTATCACCTAGAAGAACCTTATCTTTGAATAAATTTTAGTAGCTGAGAAATATAAATGTACAATGTTAATATTTAATGTCCATAAAATCAACCATTTTTAATGTTGATTGTGTGGCAATATTTCTCAAAATACAAGGGACTTGATCAATAATGGTTAATCACCTCAATATTTTCGAAAAACATTTATTCAACCTTACAAACTTTTCCTTAAATTTGTACAATCACATTGTTGTCCCTAGCTACGTAGACTTTGACTAGCCAGTAGGTCCAAAGAGACAGGTGGTGAAAGTAGATTTTAGGCTTTTGAATAAGGTATCAAGGATATCAGCATCATGCCCTAACTCATCATTCTATAATGAAAATAACAAAAATTTCCTCCATGGAAATCTTATGCCATAAATATGCATCCATACCAACCTTTATTTGATTTCCTCCATTTCCATCTTGTGATGAAGAACTATTATTATTGTACTCATTCCTAATTGGTGAATCTAGATGTAGTAAGAATTGAATAGGTGGTTGATTCATCCATTCTTTGTATGATTCCTTTCAATGTCTCGCTCTTAATATAACTTTCTCTTGTTTTGACATTGTAGTGGGGTGCACTAAAATATTTTAGGTGGGTCACTCATCATCCCTAGAATCGTAATTTCAAAAAATATTGAACATTAATACATCAATGATATTATTAAGCACAATGAAATTGGTTTGTTGAAATTACATTATACCAAGCAATTATTACCATCATTGACCCATGAATGTTGTTGGAAGATGCCATGTTCCAATCAACAGTGTGAAGAACTTGTCCATTCTCATCTACCAACTATTTTTAATATGTTTCTCATGATAAGAGCTTCTCACGAATTTCAAATGGTAGAATTGTTTCTACATCTAAACTCAATTTTTAGTTCGGATCTTACAAATTTGGATACATTTTTATTAAATTGGCATGGATAAAAAGTGTTGAAAATAGGAACAAGAAATGCTAAAACAAGATATGCTAAAATAGTATTGCTATAAATAGCATTTTAGGATACACTCCAACTCTGTTGGAAATAGAAAAAAAATATAAATGCTAAAAATAGCATTGCTATAAATAGCAGTTTGGGATATATTCCAATTTTGATATGTCCTGGAATCAAAATTAAGAATTAAAATTCGAATTTAGTCTGACTAGATGTTTGAAAAATAATTAATTAATTCATCTTGAGTTAATTAGTTAGAGAAAATCAAACATGAAGTCTTTGTGAAGACATGCAAGAGTTACCCCTTTGATTGAGGAAGTTATTATTTAATTAAGGAGATAAGGATGAGTTGTATTTGAGTTGTAATTAGTTAGCTCAGTTAACTGAGTTAAGTCTAGTTAGATTAGTTACAAACAGTTTGTGGAACTAATTGTGAGTATAGTTACTTAATGTATGTATGCACGGAACTAGTGTTCTCCAGATATCTGAATATTCTCTCATAAATATCTCATGCATGCCAGTTTAGACAAATACCTAGTTGAGATTAAAGGAATGGATAGTGTACTATCAATTGGAGGAATTTTCCTATAAAGGAAACTCATCCATGTAGAAAGAGTTAACTCCTTCAGGATTGCACAATTATTTCAGAGGTCAGTGTTGTGTGTGAGTTGAAAATCACACAGGTTGCATCTGGAGGACCCAGGGGAAAATGCGCAAGGAAATAGGAGGCTCGAAGGACTGAAGGATGGAACATGTGTTGTCTATTCTATGTACGAGTAGTAGTGAGGGATTGTACCAAGAGCTAGATAGATTGAGAGCTAAAGCTTTATGTAATCGTGAGATATTTCCACTTGTATGATAATACAGATAGCAAGGTTTTTAGCTAAGGCTTTCCCTAGAATATTATTTTGTGTTTCATGTGTGATTGAATCCTCTTCTCTGTTATATGTGTTATAGTTGATCTTTCTCAAAATCAATTAAGCTTCCACAAGTTTGATAGTAGAAGTAGATTAAGTATTTTTCTTTAGTGCATTGCATAATCAGATTAATATAAAGTGAGAATTTCTACATGGTATTAGAGAGAAGGTGATCAAAGTGGGGAATAGTATACAAGAAGGGAGAAGTTCAAAGTTTGAATTTCTTGATTGTAGTTACAGAATCGATTTCTTATCACATCTCAAAGTTCACCAATGGCATTCAATGGCTTGAGACTCGAGTATGCCCTGGATGGCAGCTCGAATTACATAGCCTAGAAGGATCACAAGGAAGTGGTATTAGAGGACAATGGTTTGAAGGACTTCATTGATTAAGAAGTCCCCAAGCCAGCAACAGCTAATGCCCAAGAATTGGCGGAATGGAAGAAATGTGTCATGAGAGCGAGGAGGATTCTTCTAGAGGGTGTTCGACACCATATTATCTCAAGTCTTCCATGGGAAGGAGACACTATTTTCAATGTGGAAGACAATTAGGGATCTATATCAAAACAACAGTGATGAGAGGAAGCTAGTGCCGAAAGATAAGATTTAGAAAATCAAGTGTGAAAAGGTTGACGTGATCTCTACATATCCAAACAAGCTCACCACCTAAAGGGACAAGCTTGGAAGTGTGGGAATCACGAAAACCAATGATGACATGGTGAGTCTTTCTCTTCTCAGTCTTCCTAAGAGCTAACATAGCTACTGGGACTCAGCGAATGGAAGAGAAAAAAATGCCAAATTGGGAATGACTATGGTTCGATCTAATGTAGGAAGAGATTAGGAGGAGCACCAGAGATGGTTCTTCATCCAAGGAGGATGAAGAAAATCCAGCCTTAGCGAGTAAAGCAAGGAAAGGGAAGGAGAAGGATTCTCATTCCAAATCGAATTCTTCCTATAGTGGGAAGAATATTGACAAATCTAAAGTGAGATGCTTTAATTGTCTTGAAGTGGGCCATTATGAAACTAATTGTCCATTGAAGAAATCTAAGAAGGGATCCTCTGAAGGATCTGAAGGTAAGGCCATAGCCTCTCAGTTCGAATTCGATTTTAACCTCATCACATGAATGGTTTCATCGATGATGGGTTGTGGTTGGTTTCTTCACACTGGAGCCTCATTCCACATGACTGGTGATAAGAGTTTGTTCAGTGACTTAGAGGAGAAAGACCTCTAGATGTGCATAGAGATGGGTGATGATGGAAAGTACTATGTTTTAGGTGAAGGTACGGTTGTGGTTTAGAGGGAGCATGGAGCTCCTATCACCTTGACTATTGTGAAGTATGTGCCTGGACTGGAGAAAAACTTGGTATCAATCACGATGTTGGAAGAAAGAGGCTATGATGTTGTCTTTAGTACTAGAAAGGTTTTTCTTAGACACATCACCATGGGTCAGGTGAAATAGATCAATTCACGGGTACAAAACATGTATGCTATTGAGGTTTTAGATGCATGAAAAGCCTTGAGGATTAAGGTGAATGTTGGAGACTTGGTGGTTGAGAGGGAGAGTACATTACCTCTCAACATGTAGCACCAGAGGAAGTATCAAACAATTGTGGAGGAGCCACAACTGGTGAAGCAACTTCAGGAGGTTGTGGAGCAGCCACAACTTGAGAAGCTAATAGGAGATCGATTGGAGGCATCCACTCATGGAGAGACCTCGAGTAGGGGGAAATTTCAAGCCACGTGGATAGAGGGATCATATGCAACCATAGCTCCAAGTGTGAGGTGGGGTGATGTGAAGTGATAGTCTAAAGAAGGCTAAAATAGGGGCAGGATCCTTGAGGTGCCGAGCCTCTTTGATTGGACCTTGCTACGGGAGCCTTGATGAGGAGTAGTAGGACTAGCTGAGTGGGTAGAGACAAATGTGGATGGAGCGATAGAGGGAGATTCAACATCAGAGGGTGTTTCTACCCCAACAGGGAGGTGAGTTGGGATATTAGTTACTTACTTCTCAGTAACTAAATTGTCCTGCAGCATTGGACAAGATGATGTAACATGATGAGACGAGGTGGAGTGTTGATGCAGTGCCGGGAAATAGAACCAGTAGCAACACGGATGCAACAGTGGGAATCAATGTGATTGATGTAGTGAGAGATCAAACTGACAGAGGCTAGAGCGGTCAAATGCTGAAGAGAAAAATGGGGCAGAGTTTTTCAGGCGATAGAGGCAATAGGAGTTAGAAACTTGGATGAAAGAGGCATCATTCTAATTTAGGTTGGATATTTTTTGTGTTACTAGAGTTTTTGGAGCAACAACACTTGAGAGAAGTGTTGCATGAAGAACATTCCAAATATTCAATATTGGGTTTGACTTGAATGCCTTTCTTGTTGGGAGGGAGTGTTGAAAATAGCAACAAAAAATGCTAAAAATAACATTGCTATAAAAAGAATTTCACGATACACTCCAACTTTGTTGGAAATAGCAAAAAATAAAAATGGTAAAAATAGAATTGCTATAAATATCATTTTGGGATATATCCCAATTTTGATTTGTCCTTGAATCAAAATTAAGAAGTAAAATTCAAATTTAATCTCATTAGCTATTTGGAAAACAATTAATTAATTCATATTGACTTAGTTAGCTGTATAAAAACAAACATGGAGTCTTTGTGAAGACATGCAACAATTATCCTTTTGGTTCAGGAAGTTATCCCTTAATTAAGGATATAAGGATGAGTTGTATTTGAGTTGTAATTAGTTAGCTCACTTAACTAAGTTGAGTCGTGTTAGATTAGTTCCAAATAGTTTGTGGAACTGATTGTGAGTTCAGTTAGTTAATGCATGCATAAGCGCAACTAGTGTTCTCGAGATAACTCAATATTCTCTCATAAATAACTCATGCATGTCAGTTCAGACATAGACCGAGTTGAGATTAAACGAAGGGAGAATGTACTATCAGTTGGAGGAGTTTTCCTATTAAGGAAACTCATCCATGCAGAAGGAATTAAATCCTTCAGGATTGCATAGTTATTTTAGAGGTCGGTGTTGTGTGTGAGGTGAGAATCACACGGGTTGTAGGTAGAGGACCCAAGAGAGACTGCGCAAGGAAAAAGGATGCTTGTAGAATTGAATGAAGGCACACATGTTGTCTATTTTGCCTATGAGCAATAGTGAGGGATTGTATTGAGATATGGAAAACTTGAGAGCTAAATCTTTATGTAATGGTGAGATATTTCCACTTGTATGATAATACAAATGGTGGGGTTTTTAGATTGGATCTTCTGCTTTGTTATATGTGTTCTCGTTGTTCTTCCAAAAGTTTGATAGTATAAGTAGATTAAGTATTTTGCTTTAATATATTACATAATCAAATTAATGTACATTGATAATTTCTACGAAAAAGAATAAATTCAATTAGATAATGGATATATATATATATATATGAACTTACTAGATATAGAAAGGGAAAACTTTGCATAGGACTTTGAACAATATGGAACTAGTTGAAAATTAAAGAATTCATCATTTGATATTATGAAATTTTCTCCTAGCATTGGGAAAAATAAATAATAATTTTTTGTGTACATACCTGAAATCAATTTTTAGAACCACATAGCTACAGTCTAAATTTTAGTATGGTTTTCAAATAGCTTTTCAAGAATAATGTGACTTTAAGTGGAAAATGCATAATATGAATCATTGTAACTCATGTGGATACATCTTAAAGTATAATTTCACATGAATATGCCATTTATGTGAAAATAAAAATTCAGATTATTTTAAAAATGATTGGTGCTCTTACGAAACTAAAGGCATTTGTATCAATCTTAAATTGCTATTACACGTCTGGAAAGTAAGGGATTAAAGTAAAGAAAAAGTAGTGTTTTAGTTCAAGGAATTCCTTATATTGTGATAGATGGCAAAAAAATAAAAAATTATGTTCCCTTTGGTAACTTGACTTAATTAGCAGCTAAGATAAGAGAACCACAAGGTTAATCTTTTATAGAAATTAGTGGGACCCAAGAAACTATGAATCTCAATTAGAATTGTAAGCGTTGGATAACCCCAAATGGCATATATCTTAGCTAGATCCACATGCACACCTTGCCAATTAATTATGTAACCCATATACTAGATCTGATTAATGCCAAAGGATAATTTCTCTAATTTAGCACATATATTCTACTACGATAGAGTTTGAAGTATCTGTTAAATATGCTACAATTACTTTACCAAAATCTTGCTAAAGATAAGCATGTCATCTAGATATACAACCACGAATGAGCTTGTGAAAGATCGAAAGATCTTATCCATCAGCCACCTCAAAGTTTCAAGGGAATTTTTTAAACAAAAGGGCATGACCAACCACTCAAAGAGGCCTTCCTTGTACTTGAGGGTAGTCTCTCATACATACATGGATTGTATTAGAACATGGTGATAGCTAGCCATAAAATCAATCATGTTGAAATACTTGACCCGCTTGAGCTAGTTAAGAAGGGATATGAAACAGTGGAGTCCAATATCTATTCATAACTATTATTTCTTTATATCTTGATAATAAATGTCGATTCTTGAGGTCCCACCCTTCATCGATACGAGTACAATTAGGCTTCCACAAGGTGAGGAACTTTGTCATATGGTCCCCTTTTGTAGAAGCTCCTAGATCTGCCACTTGAACTATTTGTCTTCCAAAAGAGAGTGGTTGTAGATTGGCCTATTAGTCATATGTGCGTTGTGGGTCATATTGATCATATTATAAACCTAAGAATGCAAAGGTGTCCCCATGGGTGAGCAGATGATTGACTTATCCTTTTCCATGACATTATACACTTTCTTCTACTAGGAGGAGGATCCCTTTCTACAGGCCATAGATGTGGTAAGGATATTCCACTTACCTTGAGAGTGGATCAAGTGGAAAACAAATTACAAATCTAGGAGATGATCTTAGTTCATTTCTTAGTAGTGATCAAAGAAATGGTATTAAGTGGGGTTACATCTAGTACCTTGTATAGTTTTATTACCAAAGTAATAATAATAGTAGGAGGTCTCGACTCATACACAACATGATTATTCCACAAATAAGAAGGCCTAATAAAAAATCATAAACTTTGAGTGTGGAAACATCACATAATATCTCATTCACTAAAGGCTTAATGCTATAGGATAGGAAACATTGTTGATTGATGTAGAGATATCACCGTTGGTGGAGCCACCAGATGTTGTATGGTTCCAATTATGGTGTTATTGGAAGGTTTATCTTCTTATCAACCTCTTCTAATATAAGGTTAGTTTGACTACCACCATCAACTATGAAAGACAAAAAGTGCCCTTCACTCATATGTATGAGTGGAAGAAACAATCACCTTCCTCTAGATATTTCAGATCACTTTGGTTGACTTTGGTGGTGGAAATGGTGCCACTTGGTTCAACATCATTGATTTATTTTTCCTTTTCATGTTTTTCACTTACAGTCAAAACCTGTGCCTAAATTTGAAGGCTTTAGCTAAGCCACTAGCGACTTCTTTACATGACACTCATTTTTGTGGTGAGTGGAACTCTTCTAGAAATAACACCACTTTCTTGTTTCTCTTATTATCTTCCCATCAATATTTTTTTTTCTATGGCTTTAATGCATTATCCTACGGTTTTCCACCATTGCTTTTTACTTTTTCTTGTGGTTTGGTGGTGTTATTAATATACTTCAAATTCATAATTCCAAAGTTTTGTTTCTTTTGTTTAAAAATTTCTTGATTTTGACACTATATTAGTATGTTATAGCAAGTGAGGATATGTGTAGGAACTTCATTTTTGCTTAGATGTATTTTTACAGAAAACCATAGTACTTGAGCATGAGTTGTGTCTTACATTCCTCAATACCTAGATTTATACATAAGGTATAAAAGGTATTCATGAACTCTAGAACTTCTTGGTCCCTTTCTTGTCATAATGTGGTCCATTTTATGTACTTATCTTCGTAGCTTCCAACACTGTAATATATTTCGTTAATAGCACCTCAAAAGGATTTACACTTGTGTTTTACTAACAATATCGGGGATTTTGTAAGGTACCTTAGTTTTTCTTTTAAGCTCAATACATATTTCTAATTACTATAAGTTAAAATCAAGGATACATGTATTTCCACTCCTTTACATTTGTTACTTAATATTTGGATTTACTCCCCTTTGATTTCCTAATATTTCCTACTAGGACATGATATTTTCCTTTTTATTTATTCTTTACATTTCATAAACCTACTCCTCCTTGTAAGAGAAATTTGTCTCCCTTTCTTACTTTCGGGTCTCTTCATTCTCTATCATATCCTTATTGGCCTCATAAAGGTTGTTGACACCTAATCATAGGGATTGGGTGAACAACTATAAATAATGTAAATAATTAATAAGAGAAAATGAAGAGTCATCGAGAAATGAAACTCAATAGTCACTCCCTCATCTATATAACTATGAATAGCCTAAATGAATAACTATAATCTCATTTGATGAGTTACCTAGTGGCCTGATAGAGCTATAGGTCGTAATAATTATCCACAACCATTAGTTCCTTGGTTTTCCAATAGTGATATGTATCTTTTGGATTATGACCACAAATGCCAACACTATATATTTATGTTTTTTGATTTATCCTTTTTACCATCAAAACTATGGCCAAATTTTCAAAAAAAAGAATTAATTTTATTAAACTATATCGATTCAATATTTGTATGGATAGTGCAACACTTTTGCTATTTTATGATGTAAGTATTGCATTCACGCTATGAGCTATCCATCTATATATATATATAATCATCCCGAGGGATTTCATTTATTTCACTTCTATACACCCATTTCCCTAGTTATTTGTTTCCCATTACATGTTAATAGTATTTGTAAGGATATACAAGAGTTGTGCTTGAAATTATTTTAATATTCAATATTTCCTTGGTAGTTTTACTCTTACAATCATACGCATATTGTTAATACTTTAGAACTTCCACATTAATGCTTCCGAGGGTACAGTAGTGTACCTTTCATTATATTGACATGGGTCTTACCACTAATACTTTAGATCATTGCATATAAAAATGTGAAAATGGGGGTATATTCATGTCTTCTACTCATGCCTTTAGCATACTTGGCTGCATGAACAAAAAATATTTGAGTTACTTCTTTTATGGAAAATTCCTCAAATGTAATGCTTACATTTACCTATCACATGACTATATCATGCCTACATTAGTGTCATATATTTTTCTCGAAAAGGGGTGATGATTAGAATAATTAAGGAACCATCAAAATATGTGAACGTGACTGCATACTTGGTAGCAAAGTAATGAGCCATATCAAAGGAAGCCATATGAAATTTGCATGTCCTTTTTGGTAGCCTATCATCAATAACTTGGAGTAACCACGATTATTGGTGGTAGACACTTTTGTTAGGGTTTCATAGCATTTAACCCTACCTTCATGTAGTCTTTATTTAGGAAAGCTATTCTTTTTCAAATCTGGCATGGATCACCCCTAGTATCATCGTCGCAAGGAGGAAATGGTGACCTTTGTCTTGAAATTTATTATCATCTTCCATATCAATATGTGTACAAGAATCATCTAAATATCCCACAAGATGGGTTTTTATTGGTAATTTGGTTTATTACTCACTCACATACTAAGTTCATAATTAACCTATTCACAGATTAAGCCATTGAACATTCAAACACATTCTTCCTCTCAACATGTGGGAATACCCAACCTTTCTTCCAAGGATGAGGGATGATGTTTCCAAGCATTCTAAGAGTCAAGAATTAAAGATTGCACTCCCTCCAAGTATGTAATTCCTGAGTTTTGGTTATATATATATATATATTATATATTATATATATAATATTTGTGACCATAGTATTTTATTTATGTTAGTGAATCGCAAAGATACATATGTGATATTCCAATGAGGGTTATTGTTTCACTACCTTTGGTCATCCCTAGAATCCAAGTATTTTTTCTCTTTCAGTTGATACCCATAATGTTTTGATTTCTACTTCATAGGTGAGTTCTATCAATATATTTCACTATTACTCTATATTTCTTCTTTTTAGTGTTTCGAAAGTTGATGAGAAATATCTGAATCACTCTGTCAAGATCCTCTACCCATCCTAGGTAATATCTCTCCTCCTCTTCTTTTTGGTATTTAAATATTATATTGAGTTTGGTGTGTGGATTGGGGAAATGAGTTCACTATGGAGAAAGCCTTAGATTGAGTTAATTCTCTGCCTCAAGTTCAATATTAAATTGGATGTATAAAAATCCCTATTTTTTTCTTTTTGTTTATTCCTAAATCTTGCCATTGCCTAGATGTAGTCCCACTCACTATGTGTCCTACACATGTGGTGAACCCTTTATTCCTTATTTGGGGTTTTTATTCACTTTCCCTATTCACAAATTTCAGTGGTATGGGGGATGAATAAATCCATAAGAACTCTCTCCTTCCTGATGGAGTACATCAAAGGAAATATATAATCATATGTGTTAGAATGCTCCATTATAGCTGAGCTTCATTACTTTACTAATTTCATGCAAGATTGACTAATGCCACTTAGTTTCCTATTGTGGTGCATAATTTTGTCGAAAATTGAAACATTTAGTATTTATATCCTTTTACTTTCCTTTTTTAGTTATGTTCAATCTATTTTTGTAACCATATTCCAACATATATTTTTTTTTATTCCTACGGATATGGGTCCTATGATTTAATGGCATCCTAAGTGCATAATAATTAGGATCTTAGCCCTCATCACTAAGATAATTCTTCCTTTCCATTGGTTATGTTCACAACCAAGAATGCATGTTTTCCTATTTGCAAATTCCATAGTTGTTTGCCTCGTTAAAATGTTACACTGCAATTTGTTATAAGAATTGTATTGGTTGTTGATTAGGATTATAGATATGTTTTTTGTTCTTTTCTTTCTATATTGACGAATTGATGAGACCATAAGATAAATTCAAAGGGTAAAATTTTATGAATTTTCGAGTTACGCTAAAGATTTTCTCATCAATCACTTACAAATTAATTATTGTCCCTTAATAAAGTAATGCTAGCTTTGTAGCATTGTTCTAGTCCTTCAACGATTAAACAATTGGGATGACAATTATGTTGTAGCCTAGAGGCTTAGTTCATGGAATTTTATTTATTTCTATTTTTTTGTTTCTTTATTTTACGAAAATAAAAAATGTCTCTTGTATAATTGCTATTGGGACTCTGCGCATGTAGTACGAACAATTCTTTGTTTTATTTTCTAATGAAACTCATACATGTTGATAAATTGTATGTATAAATCATTTATAGCTGAAAAATACCCATCCTTTTTTATGAGATTACTACAATTATTCACATGATTTATTTGTGTTGCTTTTGATTTCTCAAAAATTGTTTTCCTTTAATTACAAATGACTATGTTTCCTATCTAATTGTCTTAGTTTCTTACAGAATTAATTATTGGTAGATGTTTTTTCAGTTGTAATTATGAATACCCAAGTTACAGGATCTCTTTCAGTTTCTATAGGAGAAATTGCTTTTGGAAGTTACACAGAGTATTATAGTACTAGTTATGAAATATTGCTAGCATACTTTCCTATGGTGAGAGAGATAGTTTGATTATTTTTCTTTTTCTATAGTTAGAATATTAACTAGCTTATTTTACTAGACTTCCCTAACAGTACATATTTGCACTAAATTTCAAGGATATCTACACACATGATTCTTAAGCCCTACATCGAATCTCATGATGTATGCACAATATTAAACTCGTAAATGTGATACTAAGAATGTAGAATGGTTTATTGTATACATCCCAAGCTATAATACTTTGACATTCATTGATTCCTTTAAAAAATATTTCTCTATGACTTCATGCTAAAGCATGTACAAGGGATCTATTCTACAATCTATAATTTATAATACCTAGCATGCCACTAGCAATATGCACAATATGTTATAGCCACACATGTATACATTAAAATTCAAAACTAAATCATTATTGAAAAGTATACCATAGTAGTTCACCAAATAAGCTACAACTACATATTGAATACAATTCTAATAATAAAATTATTATGAACTACTCCGGCAGTTACCATCGAGTGAAGACCTCCTTACCCTCCAAAATCCCCACCTCGTTGATTCCTAGGTGGTTTTGTTTTTATATATTTTTCTTCCCAATAGGTTTCAACAAAGCCCTCCTTTGAGGTATACCAAACTTTTGCCTACACAACTTTTCTTTAGTCTCTTTAAAAAGAGATACTTTTATTTTTCTTTAAGTCACTCTTTACTCTCCAATATTTCTTTATTCCATCCCACTTAGTCTTTATCTTTCACTATACGATTAACATAATCTTTTTCTCTCACTATGTTAATTTGATTTCTTCTATTTTACTCCTAGGGAGTTTTAGGAGACTTTTAGGGAAGGTACATCATGTGGACATGACCACTACATATTTTTCCAAGCTCGGAAGAATTATTCTACACAGCCTAAGATCACTTCAATTCACCAAGGAAACAAGGAATCAAAGCTACTTGACCACTTGTTGATGACCTTTCTAAGGGACTCAAAATTCTAGACAAGTTTAGTTGAAATGAATAAGTGTAACCCTCTTTGTCAAGTTGTCAAATAAGTTGAGAAGTCTCGAACATGGGGCAAGAAACAAAGCAATTCCACTCAGGAGGAGAGGGAAAATGGCTCCTCATCACATGCTAACGATCGATCAAGTCAACCACGCGAAATGAATGGATGGCGTCAGATCGGGGGCTCTCAATCTAACGGCTCAGATCGCGCACGATGGAGAAGATAGAATTGATGGAGAATTAAGTTGCAATATGAAATAATTTGAAGTTCGAATTGACCGCCAAGATGGCGAGTGACTCATTCCATAACGTAAGTTAAGAAACAAACTAAGGAGGCAAGCTTGTGCAGTTCACAAGAGGACAAGTGGTCACTCCCTATGAGTCTGATGATGACGCTGAAATAGGGAACTCCAAGCGAAGCTGTAACAGGCGATCCAATGGAGGTGGAAGCGGAATCGAACAACCATGAACTCGAATGGATTTAAAGCCATGCACAGACCAGTAGAAGGGGGGATCGGAAAGACAGGACACACCCACACACATGGAAGAATATGGAAAGTAGACAAAGAAAGCAAAAAGCAGAAATAAGACAGAGGGTCAAGCTGACCAATGGCAGCAACTGGCACTAGAGGGTTTGAGGAATTCGAGCCATCCCTAAAGGGGATCTATCATGACCGAGCACCACATTGGTCTCCTTCCATTGTAGACCCGAGAGGTCAGAAAGTTGCTAAGGTCGAGAGTCTGTGTACTCCAGTGGCTTCAGGAATCCAAGAACCACCCTCCGAGGCTATCCTATGATAGGAGACTCATATTGAGCTCCGTCTTTGTAAATATCTACTTTAAGACACAAGAAAAGAAGGTCACCACTGAAAGTTGGACTAGAGATGTAGCCCTAGAGGATAGGGTGAACTCCTTGTTAATTTCTTGTGTTCTTATATTTGCTTACTGTATTTCTCTGTTGTCTTCCTTTTCAAGTGTCTATGTATATGCAATATGATTGATCCGTTGCTTAAATAACCTAGACACACACACACCAACACATGAGTCTGTAATACCTCTATTTAATAATTCTTAACTGAGGTCACTCATAGGGTGATTATCAGATCAAGTGGTATCAGAGCTTTAGGCTATAAGGTTAGACAAGCTTATGTTGGTTTAGTTGTTGAATGCTCACTAGATCAAAGCTCAAATTAGGAGAAGGAGAGTTGGTCGAAACTAATCCTAAGATTGAGAGAATCTATCGTCAGAAGATAATGTCAGAGTAAGGTTCTCTTGGGCCAGACCCTTAATCCGTAGAGAGTTTCCTATCTATAAAGTCTATGGTAGAAGAAATGTATAGGGACTTTAGAAAGCATAAGGATTAAGATTCATCGGGCTCTAAACAAGATAAAGAAGAAAATGAATCTCATACTCGTGATCACTCAAAAGGAAAAGGGAAAGAGGAAAACTTTCTCAGACCTCCTAATAGCCTTTTGCATAATAAGAAAGCATCCTTGCTTAAGCTAGATGTTAAATTCGAAAAGCATCCTTGCTTAAGCTAGATGTTAAATTCAACTTTCCTATATATGATGGAGAGCTGAATGATAAAAAGTTGGACAATTGGATTAGACAAATTGTTGTGTATTACAGAGTGCAAAACATCGACTCAGACAAGAGCAAAATTCAACTAGCAAGCCTATGCCTAGGAGGCACCGCCTTGGTTTAGTGGAAGGAAAAACCCAAGTTGACATGAAAAGACATGGTAAGACCATCTCTGTCTCGAGTGAATTTGTGTCTGCCATCAAGAAGAAATTCTATCCATTGGCCTACATACAGCAAGCCATGATGAGTTGGAAAACTCTTCGGCAGTTGAAAGGGAAAAGTGTGCAATGGTACACATAAAATTTTTGAAAGAGAGCATTGATTCTAGGGATCTCATTAGACTCAGCAGAGACTCTTTTGAAGTACATTGGTGGTCTATACAGCTATATGAGGCATACCATCCTCATGCTCAATCCCACTAGTATAGATGAGGTATCCGTACAAGCTACTCATCTAAAGGCTAGAGGAAAGAATGGAAATCCTAAAGTTGGGGGACCATCCCAACCCACTACAAGCAAGAGCAAGGAGAAAACAAAGCACAAGTGGAAAGCAAGGAAGGCTAACACTGCAAAGAAAAGAAAAGTTTCATGCACTCACTGTAAAAAGGATGGGCATGATGATGAGCACTATTGGATTCCGCATCGAGAGCGAAGACCTAATAAATCCGAGGGCAAGAAGAAGAAGACTACTGCAACTATTCAGAAAGATCTGGGGTCAGACTTGGGATATGAAACAATCATTGCAGCCATAGGTATAAAAGGTAATAATTCTAAAGAATCTACTAGTAACTATGCTCAATCTATTATTGATGAAGAACACGAGAGAAAAAGACATTAGCTTTTCCAAATTTGAGTTGTTTCCAAACATCAAAAGATTGATATTTTGTTTGATACTGTCTCACAAGTAAATTTGATTTCTAAAGAACTTGTAAAGAAGTTGGGATTAGCAACTACACCTCACAGGAAACCATACCCATTATGATGGTTGAATGATAAAGCACAACTACAACTGACTAGATAGTGTGAACTCAAGTTTTATTTTGGGTTAGCATTTGTAGATGAGGTTGAGTTAGACATAATTCCTTTGGATATATGTCGAATTGTTTTAGGGAGTCCTCACTTGTATGATGGAAAGGCTATTTTCTATAGAGCTGAGAACAAGTATCTACTTGTTAAAGATGGAATCAAATACTTTGTAAGAGCTCATAAGCTCAAGAATAATTATATTCTCATAAACTCAAGGTAGATGAAAAGAATGATAAATTCGTGCAAACAATTCTTACTAATGGTTGTAAAGGAAAATAAACCTAATAAAACCAATGTATTTGAGGGTTGTAATGCTAAGCAACAAGTTGATATAGAAAAGACTATTTCAGAGTATTATGATTTGTTTCAGGAACCTAAACGTCTGCCACCTAAAAAGGAAATAGTACATGATATTATTTTGCAGCAAGATATTCCATTGCCTAACATTGGAATGTACAGGTTGTCTGCTTTAGAGAATACTGAAATCAAGAAGCAGGTGCAGGAGTTGCTTGAGAAGGGGTTCATTAGGCCTAGCACATCACCATGTGGGTCACCAATCATTTTGGGGAGAAAGAAAGATGGCTCGTGGAGAATGTGCATTGACTCCCAAGAACTAAATAAGATTACAATAAAAAATCATTATCCCCTTCATCACATACATGATCTTTAGATCAATTAAAGGAAATTATTTATTTCACCAAGCTGGATTTGCACAGTGGATACCATCAGGTCAGAGTTTCAGAGAAAGATGCATGGAAAACTTATTTCAAAACAAAGTAGGGATTTTATGAGTGGTTGGTTATTCCATTTGGCTTGACCAATGCGCATGCTACTTTCATGAGATTAATGAATGGTGTACTCAAACCTTTTCTTGATGATTTTTTTATTGTGTATTTGGATGACATTCCAATTTTTAGTAAAATGTGGGAGGAACACTTAAAGCATGTTAAGTAGACATTAGATGTTTTGAAAAGAGAAAAACTTTATGTTAAACTCTCCAAATGTAAATTTGGAAAAACATCTCTAAATTATTTGGGTCTTATAGTAGGGAGTGGTGAATTGAAAATAGATCCCTCTAAAGTGGCAGTAATTGAAAACTCGCCTAAACCCAAGTCTGCTATAGAAGTGAGAAGCTTCTTAGGAGAAGCATAATATTGCAGAAAGTTCATCTCTAGCTTTTCCTCAATTGCAACTCCCTTACATGCTTTCATAGGATTGAACAAGGTGTTTCAGTGGGGAGGCAAACATCAAAAAGCCTTCGACACCTTGAAAAAAAGATTAGTATAGCACCTGTGCTAGCACTGCCTAATCTAAAAAGACCATTTGAGGTTCAAATAGATGCCAGTGTCTATGCCATGGGAGTACTGTTGAAACACCATGGTAAACCCATATGTTATCATTCTGAAACTTTTAATACTGCAGTAGTTAATTATCCTACATATGATAAAGAATTGTATGCATTAGTTCAAAGTGTGAAAAAATGGAGACATTATTTAATGGGAAAAGAGACAGTAATCCATACTAATAATCAACCACTTCAATATCTACACTCCCAACTAAGTTGTTGTAATCAAGACATTACAGGTGGGTGTGTTTTCTACAACAGTTTCATTTGGTCATCACATATAAAAAGGGCATACATAACAAAGTTGCAAACATGTTATCTAGACCCATTATAAATGCATCTACTATACTTAAGCATAATTCTATACTACATGAAAGCTACATTGAAAAATATGCTCAAGATATAGACTTTAAAGATGTATATGCAACTTTGAGTCAAGGCAAAAAGGTAGAAGAATTGGATTATCATGTGAAGGAGCGACTCTTATATCATTGTGGGAAACTCTACATTCCACAAACAAAGAAAGTAAAGATAATTAGAGAGGCACGCACTTCTCTGATATCAGGTCACTTTGGGGTAAGTAAAACAGTTGCACAGCTGCAAAGATTTTGTTAATGGCCAAAAATGAATGAGATTGTTTCTAGATATGTGAGAGGGTGTTCTATGTGTGCCAAAAGCAAGCCCAACAATATAAAACTAGGCCTATAAACTCCATTACTAGTTCCTTATCACCCTTGGGAAAGTGTTTCCATGGATTTGTTGGGGGACTGCCTGAGTCTAGAAAGGGTCATGATTATGTATATGTGGTTATGGATAGGTTCAGAAAAATGTGTAGTTTGATACCTTGTAATAAGAAGATTACAACTGAACAAACTGCAAAACTATTATTTGGACATGTATGGGTTAATTTTTGGTTACCCTCTTCTATTGTATCTGATGGAGACACTTGATTTCTGGGGAGGTTTTGGTTAAGTCTATGGGAGTTGATGGACACCCAACTAAAGAAAAGCACAACTTTTCATCCACAAATTGATGACCAGAAAAAAGTAGTTAACACGACAGTGATTTAGCTACTAAGAGGATATTGAAACAAACATCCCAAGCTTTGGGATGAACACTTGTGTTATGTGCAGCATGCTTACAACATAGAAAAAAATTCTTCTACAGAGAGATCTCCTTTTGAAACTTGTTTTAGTTCTAGACCAAAGTCTCCTTTGGATTTTGTCTTTGGTAAAGATACCACAGTTGATGGACAGAGTGATGTGGACAAGGCAACTAGGTTCATTGAACAGATCCAGGAGATCCACGAGGCAGTACAGGAATAGATGGAAAAGGGCCAAGCCAAATATAAGGAAAGGCATGACAAGCATCTGGTGGAGCATATTTTTCAAGTTGGTGACAAAGTCTGGTCGTATATCAGCAAGGACAAGATGCAAGGTGAAGGTAAAAAGCTAAAGCCTATCAGGTATGGACCTTTTAGGATACTTGAGAAGATTGGTGAAAATGATTTTTGCCTTGATCTACCAGCTTACATGCACATCTACGCAATCATAAATTTAGATTTCTTGAGATTATTTGAACCTTTGATGATTGAGGATCCTAAAGTGCAAAGTCAATTTCCTTTTATTAGTGACCTGCTACATAAATTTCTAAATGAATTGTAGGAAGACACAGTCTTGGAAAGGAAGGTGAGGACAACACATAGTGGAAATGTTGAGTACCTTAGAATTAGACTCAAAGGTTTGAAGCCGAGTAGTGCAAAGTGGATTGAGATTGGGCAAGTGAGACAGTAGTACCCTCACTTAGTTGATGCATGAAAGAAAACCAACTTTGGTGGTCCAAAAGCTTTTCAATGCGAAGGTCGTGATTCGAATTAGATCCATAAATAATGATTAACAGAACCATGGCTATACGAGGTCATGACAAACTTCAAATAATTTACAATAGTGATCAAAAACACCTCTAAACCAGTGGCAGTTGGCAGCCAATGTGGAACGACAAGGACCTCGGTCAAAGCACCCTCACCGAGGCCCATGGAGATTGTGCGGGAGGCGAAATTAGCCCTTGGGAAGCCCAGATCAGGAAACAAAGGGAGTTTTTGATGTGTGATTAGCGCTAGCACTAATCATACATCACTAGGCGAAAACCCTCAAAATGGAGAAGCCCCAAGTGCTTGGTCGCATGAGAGCTGGGAGAACCGTGGGGAAAAAGGCTAAAGGCAAAGGTAGGACTCGTGCTCCAAAAAAACCAGCAGTATTGATCGGAGGCATACCTGGGTGATAAGAAGTTTTGGTGAAAGCGGAGCGACTCCACTCAGCACACGACACGTGACAAGTGGAGGAGAGAGAAAATTTCTGCTCATTGTGCACTAATGGTCGAACATGTCAACCGTGCGGAATGAGCGGATGGCATCGGATCTGGGGGCTCCAAATCTAACGACTGAGATCACGCCCGATGGAGAAGACGGAATTGACGAAGGATTAAGCCGTGATATCAAATAATTTGAAGTCCAAATTGACCATCAAGGTAGCACTTGAATCATTCCATAATGTAAATGGAGAAATGAACCAACAAAGCAAGTTAGTGTAGTTCACACGAGGATAAGTGGTCGCTCCCCGTGAGTCTGATGATGATGTCGCAATAGGGAACTCGAAGTGAAGTTGTAGCAGGCGATCCAGTAGAGTTGGAAGAGGAATCGAGCAACCATGAGTTCCAATGGCTTCAAAGCCATGCACAGACTAACAGAAGGGGGGACCGAGAAAATGGGACACACCCACACACATGAAAGAACAAAGAAAGTAGGCAGAGAAAGCAAAAAGTAGAAAGAAGATAAAGGGCCACGTTGAACAAAGGAAACATCGAACACCACAGGGCTTGAGGAATTCGAGCCATCCCTAAAGGGATTTTTTCATGACCAAGCACCACATTGGGCTCCTTCCATTGTAGATGCAAGAGGTGAGAAAGTTGGTACGGCCGAGAGTCTATGTATTCCAATGGCTCGGGGAATCTAAGAACCACCTTGCCAAGCTATACTGTGACAAGAGACTCATATTGAGCTACTTCTTTGTAAATCTCTACTTTAAGACACAATAAAAGAAGGCCACCACTGAAAGCTGGACTAGAGATGTATCCCTGGAGGATAGGGTGAACTCCTTGTTAATTTCTTGTGTTCTTATATTTGCTTACTGTATTTCTGTGTTGTCTTCCTTTTCAAGTGTCTATGTATATGCAATCTAATCGATCCGTAGCTTAAATAACCTAGACACGCACACCAACACATGAGTCTGTAATACCTCTATTTAATAATTCTTAACCGAGGTCACTCATAGGGTGGTCATCAGATCATTATGTCATATTTATTTCATTTCTTAATAAAAATAGTAGTACACCACTTCAAGAAGTATTGAATGTATTTTTCATAAAACAAATAAAGGTTCACGAATATACTTCATTTCCTACGTAGATTATAGGTTACATATGTTCTTTTCACATCCATCCATAAAGATGTAATCTAATATTTTACTACCGTCTCAAGAGCTGGCAATCTAGCCACTTATAAAATAGTACTTGTCTATGTTACACTTCATATTGTTTCTAGTTCAAAATTAATCACACCATGAAAACTACTTGGATGAAATAAAGGTTCTCTTAAGTTTTGCAACATCTACAACTAATTTTTCCAATGTTCTCATCCCTAATATTCATATATTCATCATTGAGAATTTTACCCTGGAAGCTACACTGCTCAGGTGAGGGATTCATGTAGTCTATATAACTATTTCCTAAATTTAGCTTTCATCTTCAAATCATCATTGGTTGACTAAATTCATTTCTTCTCTTTATTCAACATGATATTAGTTCTTTCATGCTTATATGTTCTTTAATCATCTTGGTATTGGACTTCGTAGATCATACTCTTTGTTAGTGTAGTCAATTTCAACTCAATGCATAACACATCCTTTGGCCTTTGATTCTATGTTTTATAGAGTCCATTATCCACTTCAAAATGTTTGGCTTCGAATTTGAATATGCAACTTCATTTTATTTCGCTTAAGCCCATTCTTCAAACATTCTTTCCTTTTATCCACGACGGGAGACTTGGTTGGTAAGATGGGGTAGTTGTTATTCACCTATCAATATTTAAATTGCCAATGAAGGGGAACTTGGTTGATAAACTATTGGTGTTTTTATTCACCTATAAATGTTGAAATCATAACAAAGCCATCCTTTCCCCCTATTCAAAGGTGTTTTTTGCAAGTTGAAAACATTATTTTTCTTTTAGTTCTTGAGCTTATGTATCTCTTACTAAAACATATTACTTATTTTTCCTTCCTTTCAATTGATTTTTAGAAGGAATGGAGTGTAAAGACATACCCAAATTGATGTGTGTAGTTTTTCACGGATGAAAAAATGAATGATCATCGATAATGATCATTAACTAGTCAAAATTCTCCTAGCGATAACTTGCAACATGATGAATTTGCATGGATAACTATACAGAAGATAAAACATGGTTTCCTTCAACTACACCACCATGTTTGATTTCTTATGTTCAATTTGTAAAAACATGATCATTGAAAACACTCAAAACCAACTTATCATCTATTGAAGGATTACAGTTGTCATAAACGTTTGTCTAATGAAATTTTGCATCCCTTGGCTTACTGTCTCTATTAAATCCTTCTTCATTTGTACAAAAAAATAAATATTTATTTGTTTGAAATTTCTTATTTAAAATTATTCTCGAGAATCACAAATTCTTCGTTGATTTCATTATCGTCCTTATGATTATAAATTAGCAACAGTCTCCTTTTATGAGTATTAATGGTTGTAGGGGTATCATAAAGCATTTCAAGAAGGTTTTGAAATAGGGTAGTAGTATATGAAGTGGTGCTTATATAAAAATAATAACTTTCTAAGAAGAAGAGTGATAGGGGTGTTACATCTTCCCCCTTTTAATAAAACACTAGCCTCAGTGTTCCTTAGTTCGTATTTTCTTAATATGGAAAGGAAATGCCTCCTACATTCCTTCTTTCATTTCTATAACCATTTATTCTACGCTAAATACTTCCACTTCACTTTATTTTGAGAAATGGTCCAATTCTAAAGTACACATACTCTTATATTCATTTCACGCTCTTTCCCTAACATGTTTTTATACATGCTAAACACACTCTTTCTATTTTTCTTCATGCATTCCACCTAAATTCAACAAAACATCCACTTGCACTGAGAAAGATTAGCGTCATCAACATAGCATCAAAATAAATACCATAATTTTTTTCTTCAAATAACATTGTTGTCATTTAATGTTAAATTCAAAATATCGAATTGTCACTTTTTTGTTCATATCATTTACACAAAGCAATAATAATTAATGGACTACTTGTATCATTCTATTTTATATTTGTTATTTCGATACCATCGTGTCAAATATGCATTTGTCCTACACACTTAGGTTTAGGACATCATATTATTTCCGCCTATATCATGGTTGTTATACTTTGCCAATTTCATTCCAAGGAGTACTTATAAAATTCCATTCTTACGTTCTTCCACTTATTTTCATACGTTTCCAAAAATCTAGAGACGTATGAGGAATTTCACAATACTACATAGGTAATTAAGGGGTATATGAAAAAAACTATTATAACCTTACAAATCTAGAACACACATTTTTACTTTTTCAATGTCTTTCTTTTATATGCAACCATGGATTGTTTTCTTTTCCATTTCTATTTACATATGCGTTTTAATACACAATATGTTAATCTAATTGTTTTCCTCAATTTCGAACATTTTCACTTATATATATATATATATAGATAGATAGATAGATAGATATTACATCACTACAAAACATTTGGTTTAGGGATTTCCTATCATACTTATGGCTGCCCCATTCCTCAATTTTATTTATTTTTGTCATGTCATTAGGCTATTCTAGCAACTTCTATCAGCAATCCTACGTTAACCATCAACTACCTTTATGATAAATTCTAGTTGTATAAACTGCAATTTGTGAAGTTTCTAAAGAATCAAAAATATTGATGTTTGACTCCATACAAATTTGAGACCATTTCATTCCGAAGATTTTGCTTGAGGTATTACATGTTTCATGCTTAATTTTAACTTTGGTCCACTTTATTCTTATCTATTTATGTGTCAAGATGATGGTTTTCCTCCTCTTTTCAAGACTATTTATAATGATATTATATTTTGTCCCCTATATATATAATATATATATATATAGATATATTGAAATTATCAATTGTGGATATATAAAAAAAAAATGAAAATATGTAACATGACATGATTCTATAGTGCATGCTTCTCTTTGTGATTAGAAATCATATAAATAAGGATGAAATATGAATTTGTAAAATACGTTCCATGCGGTTCATGAGGGTTCGACCAAATTGTTAACAAGCTACCTGAATTATGTTCCATTGTTTAAATCTAAGGGAAAACATTGAAATTTGACTAATATCTCTAAGTGATTATGGAAATATAAGCTTTTATTCCCTCGTTATGAAGAATTATTAATTATAATATTGGTAGAGATAATATCAACAACTACATATGGTACACATATTGGAGTCGTGCCTTGTGCCCAAGCAAAAACATCCTGCAAAGCATTATGTTTATGTGATAAAAGGTCACAATGGTGTCTTCTTTCCTCATGTGGTGAAAATTTAATACTTTCATCCGGTCATTACAAATGTATGGAATTAATCCTCCCTCACGAAAATGACTAACCACGTTGTCACAAAAATGATTAGAAGCATTTTTCAAAAGCTACAGTGAAATACTACTAGTTTCTAACCAATAGGTGTACAAGTATCATCTGGATATCTCATAGGATGGGTCTTTATTAGTGATTTCGTTTATTACCAGACTCACATGTTGAGTTAATAATTATCGAGTTTGTAGGTCGAACCCTTGAACAATCGTACCCATTATTCCTTTGGATGTGTGGAAATTCAAAAAAGTTATTCTAAGGATAAGAGATGATGTTTCTAGGCATTCAAGAGTTAGGAGTTGAAGATTTCACTCCCTCCAAGTATGCAATTCCTTATTTGTCCGCATATATATATATATATATATATATATATATATATATATATATATATATATATATATATTATTCTATTACATTATTTGTATTCATAACTCACAAGGATACATACACACTATTCGAGTAAAGGTTATTGTTTCACTACCTTTGTTCATCCCTAGACTCTAAGAATTTTTTTGGCTTTTAGTTGATAACCAAAACATTGATAACTTCATAGCTATGTTATGTCAATAGGTCTCATTGTTCCTCTCTATTTATTTGTTTTAATTTTTTTAGAGTTAATGAGAAATCTTAATAAACCGTTACCAAATTCAGGTGTATATGGATTACTCACGAAGGACCCTCTGCCCATCATAGGTAATGTTGCTCCTCCTCTTATTTTCAATATTTAAACATTATATTGACTTTGGAGTGTGGATTGGGGATATTGAGTTAATCATTCAAAATTGGTCATATAAGAATGTCTATCTTATTCTGTATGTTTCCTCGTAAATGCTAAAATTGACTAGACACATTCAGAGTCATTTATTGACTTAGGAATGCGGCAAACACTTTATTCCTTATTTAAAACTTTTGACGTTTTTTTCTTCACCTTCCCTATTTAGAAAGCTTCAATGCTATTGGGGATGATGAAATCCCTTTGACCCATATCCTTTAGCTCAAAGTATATCAAAGGAAATAGATAATCATATGTGATTAGGTTCCAATTACAATGTTTCATTATAGTTGAGTTTCATTACTTTACTAATTTCCTAGAGGCTCAACTAACTCCACTCAATTTCTTATTACAGTGTAGAATTTTATGGAGAATAGAATCATTCAGTCTCGAGCATAGGTGAGGATACTTATAACATTTTAATTTCATTTTTAATTATTTTAATTTATTTATGTAACCATATTCCAACATATATTCATTTTGATTGACATAGGTATATATCATATGATTGAACAACAGAATGAACGCTTAATAATTAGGTTCTTAGACCTTGATACTTAGCTAATTCTTCCTTTCCAATAGTTATATTACAAGTTTCCATCCAACAATGCACTTTCTCATACTTGCAAATTGCATAGCTCTTCACCTACTTAAAATGTTACATCATAATTTGTTAAAATAATTGTATTAGTTGTTGATTAGAAATGTTGAAAGATTTTCTTTTTTTCTGTAATGTCAAGCTAGCTAGACCCTGATATAACTTAAGAGGGTCAAATTTGTTTGATTTTCTAGTTTTTCTAAGGATTTCCCCATCAATGACTTATGAATTGATTACCCTCCCCTAATAAAGTAATGCTAGATTTTGATATTGTTCTAATGCTCCAACTATTAAACAATTGGGATGATAATTAAGTCTTACCCTACAAACTTAGTTTATGGAAATTTATGTCTTTTTATTTAGTTTTTCCTTTATTTTACATACTACAAAATTTGTCACTTGTAAAATTGTTGTTTGGACACTTCGCATGTAGTAGTAATAATTTTTTGTTAATTTTTTTTATAAAACCTGTACAGGCCAATAACTTCTATATACAAATTATTTTATAGATGAAAAAGTACCCATCCTTTTGTTTAGATTACTATAGTTATTCACATGGTTGATTTGCATTAGTAATAGGTTATGGCACATTCATTTTTCTTTAATTATGAACAGACTATGCCCCCTATTCAACTATCTCACTTTGGTAGAGAATTAATTATTATTGCATGTTTTTGTTCTTTTCCTTGTAATTATGCGAACTAAAGTTACATGATATTTTCCAATTTCTACAAGAGTTATTTATTTTAGCAGTAACATACAATATTATAGAACGGGTTATAAAATATCCCTAGCATACTACCCTATGGTGTGAGACACAATTTGATCATTTTTCTTTTTTCTATCAGACACTAAGTAGCTTAGTTTATGAGACTTCCCTATGGGTACATTTTTGCATTAAATGTCAAGATTACCTACAGACATTACTTTTAAGTCCTACACCTACTCTCATGATGGATGCACCATAATCAATTTGCATATAATGCATAGAAAATGGTTTTCTTTTATATGTCCCCACATATAATACTTTGACACTTGGTGATTCCTTTCAAAAAAAACTATGGGACTTCATGCTCAATCATGTAGAAGAGATCTCTTCTACATTATATAATTTACAATACCTAACATACCATTACTCATATGCACAATATGACATATCCACACATTTATACATTAACATTTAGAATTGACACATAATTGAAAGGTATACAACAATAGTTCATAAAACAAACTACAAATACAGTTTTATTATCATTCCAATAATAAAATTAAACCAAATATCATATTGTAATCTCTTCTTGGAAATTACTTAGACACTGAGCACATTCCTCTTGACCATGAACTCCTATGGAAGTTCCACGAGCCAAGACTTCCTTTCCCTCCAAAATCAACCCCTCTTTAATTCTTAGGTGGTTTATTTTTATATATTTTTCTTCCCAACATATTTTAGCAACATCCTACTTTAAGGTCTTCCAACCATTTGACTAGGCCTTTTGGCTTTATGTTTTTCAAAAAATATATACCTTTATTTTTCTTTAAAGCACTCTCTTCTCTCATTTAGCGATTTGTCAAACACAAACATGGTAGAAACATAACATTAAAGATAAGCACGAGAGTACATCTATTATTTGACAATGATATACATTTATAGTACATTCATGTGACCGTTGGGTTCCACATCCCAAGGTCTCTTAGACTCTCATGACTATTCACACACCCTTTTAACCTAAAGAAATGATGAAGAATTCTAAACATCCAGAACCCTCACCCTAGAAGATGAAGCCCCAAAGGATTATGGGCCTAGATGGGGTAATTAGGAATGTCAACTTCTTAAGGTTGTGACCTTGGCATATGATGTACTTTTGGCATGCACTATATACCATTAAGAAGATATATATGAGTAGAAAAACTTTCACCTACATATTCCCTTTTTCCCAATGACATCATTTAGGGCCTCAAAACAACTCTAGAAGTTTAGCACTTGAAAACATCCAAAAATAGAAAACTTCCAAGAATAGGAAATTGCTCTAAGAAATGGGAAACTCATAAGAAAATATGTTATGATCGAATGATTTATAAACCTCCCTCTGAGTGTATACAATTTCAAATTTAGAAAATATTACAATGGGAAATATTTATCTAATTTTAATGATGTTGTACTCTATTCAAAATTATTTGAATTATTTTTTACATTAAAATTGATTGTGGTGTCTTTTGAAATGTTTACTCATATCACTACTTCTATGATGATAATGGGCTTGAAATCAATCTCCTAAAGATAATAAGTGGCATAGAGACATCTTAAAGTATTGTTTATTGATCACCTACAAAAGTCAAATTTTCCAATGTGAAAATAATTTTAACATTTAGTTTCATATCATGTAATATTTCATTAATGTTAAGCGATAAAAAATATTAAACCTTAAATAATTTGATTTCCTCCAATGATTGATAATTTTTTCTATTTGGGTTTATGATTGAGCTATATTGGCTTTCTTTTTCAAAAAAATCATGTACAAGTCTATAGAGGATTGTTTTTAGTCCCTTACATATTTTCTTACATATATTTCTTCTTTCGTTGTCACTTAATATTACATGATAAATTGAGAATAGGGACATGATGTTTTTTCAAGGTACTCAGGAGTGAAAAGGTCACATGTTTGAAACCTATGTGAAAAAATCAAACCATGCTAAGGGTTGGTGTGGTCTAGGGTGGGTGAGATCCGTGTGTGATTTTGGCTACTGAAACCATAGGTTGGACATGCCTAAACACATTACCTAACAAAAAAAAAAAAGGTTAGATGATAATTTTTCCTCGTACTTTGTTATAGAGCACATAATGATGCAATCAACTATGAAGAGAGTATAATATTTTTTTTAAGTATCCATGTAATAGAAAGATTTTTTTTTATAATTTCATGAGTCATTCATGAACATAAATAAGCATTCAATATTTTTCTTAGTCCAAACCAATTAAGTATTGTTATGTGACCAGCTCACAATATAGAAGAAAATATAAAGCAACAACTTCAGAATTAGCCTCTTCGAGGGGGAAACCTCCTTTACATTAAACAAATGAACAATTCTTCTATGATACAACCGATAAGACCTTGTTTCTATATATAGGAGTCTAATGGGTCACAATATAGTCAAGCCAACCTAACAATAAGAATGGAAGGGCACAAAAATAACAATAGTGGGCTTTTATGGGGAAAAATAATAACAATATGGGGACAACATGGGCACCAAAATAATAATAAAGGGCTACAATGATAGTAATAATAAGGGAATACACTAGTATTATAGGGGCCTAGGATGCCTCTCTCCTTCATAAAAGTGTTGTCCTCAACACTTGAGTAGCTTTGGATGATTTTGTATAAAATTTTCATCCTCCCATATGGAATATTCAGTGGCTAAGTTCTTCCTCTTGATGATATAGTCTGAAATTGATCGATTGTGTAGCTATCAAGTTCTTGTTTCTATGACTACTTCAGGTTCCAATATGGTTTTCCCTTCCTCGTCAAATCATGGTAATATTGTTTGAACTAGGAGATTATTACCTATAACCTTCTTTAAGAATCAAACATGAGAAATTGGGTGCACTGGGAAAGCTTTAGGAAGCTCCAATTTGTATGCCATAGTAACAATCTTTTCCAACAACTTGTATTGACCTATTGATGGTGTTGGACCCGCTAACATGTCACGGGGATCTCCCGAGTAAGAAGTCCCAATTAGACCTCATACTGTTTCATGTAGGAGTCCGAACATTGGGTGATAAGGTAATCCCTTGACTGTGATGTCACACATAGGCAAGTAAGATAACTATGTGAGTAGAAAGAGTTTGACTGATCCAGAGAGTCAAGGATTGTGTACCAGAGGTTCCAACACTTCGAAGGGAGAGGAAGGTGAAGCTGAGTTCCAAGTTGGAAGGGGTTAGTCCCAACTCGGCTAGGAACACAACACATAAAAGACATGCATAGCTTCGTGTGGAGTAGTGCACTAGGATGTGGCAATCACAACATACAAGGTAAGATAACACAAACAACACTCATGGAAGAGTCCAAGACAAGTGTGGTGGGTGATATAACAAGGTTCATGAGAAAGGTTTGTCTAATTTCCGGCAAAGTAGTCAACATGGATAGTGACAACATTAATAACATATGCAACACACTAACAAAAAGATTCATTAGTTGCATAAAAATCAGTTCATACACAAGTACGCAAGTTAAACAACATATATCATTAAGGCAACTCGAACAATCCAACTACAATAATAGAATATGCATGAAAATGTGTTGGGTCTTATTATGTAAACAAGTGTAAGTCACTATCTACAATACATCCATGTAAACCAACTAGCCCCAATAGTGGAATGTTGTAGCCACATCTGCCTGCTTCTTGAAAAAGATGTACTAGCTCTGTGTAGTGGAGAAGCCAAGGTGTGTTACAATATTTTCCAAGCCTTCTTAAAGATAGTCTTAGTAGAAGCTATGTTGACCAAAATCTTGTACAATGAGTAATGAGGGACTATTTATAGCAAAGGTTGGGGTGACCCTTCACATTCCCCTTTGTGACCATTCAACTACCCTCATGAATCTTCACCTACTCTATGACTGTTACATCGACTCTTGACAATTGACTTACGCTTGACATGACTCAACATTACAATGCACATGTACCCATGTGAACAATGGCTTGGACTAGCCAAATGAGACATCATTTGGACTTGGACATCCTCATGTTGATCAATAGTGACATATTGCTTCCAAGATTGATAGTCCTTAACAGTGTGTGCGTGTTCTGCAGTGACATCCATCTGAAACCAAAACCTTGACTCCAATGCATCTAGGTACACTTCTCAGGCTCCTTTGTTGAACTCGTCTATGAGCATGCACAACATTGTCTTTAGTGTGGCCAGAACAACGACATACTTGCACATGATGTCTACAGTTATAGGCAAGTCTTCACTGGTGTGAGTGCGTATAACCTCGTTGAAGTACAAGTCAAGCTCTTGCTTGACCTACTTCTTGGTCTTCGGCTGAGTGATGGTCCCTAGTGATGGGATGGCATGAGTGCACACTATAGCCTCCATGCTTTTGAATACTCATCCATGGGAAGCATGTATGCTAGTTATGGTTTGTGGTAGGTCTCCGTAGTTTCGAATCTAACACTGGATATGTGCTTGGAGCTCGACCACGTTGGCCTTCATCAACTTTGCCAAGTGAGACGGGGCTCCCTTGTACTTGATCATCCATGCTTGCATGTTTTCAACGACATTATGTATGTTATTCAATATGTTTACTCTTCTTTCACATTACTACTCCCATCCATGGAGATGAACAATTGCTTGATGCATGGTACCAAAATTGGAGTACAATGCTTACATAATTGTGTCCATGGGAAACACTTCATCTAGTATTGCCTTCTTCAGTTCAGCTTGGGCGAACATTGTCACCAAGTGTCGTCCCTTCTTTGCCACCTATAGTTCCTTCGCCATTTTTTCATTCTCAGCTATGATAAAATGAACACTTGAGCTAGTGGCTTCAGCATACACTCTAGTTTCATTGGCTAATGAAGTTGAATGTTTGTGCACATCAGTCACGATCACTTTATGTTTAAATTACACATGGGATTTTTTGTCTTTCGGAGTTTGTACTCTCTGAGACTACAGAACTCTATGATGAGATTCCTCAAAGGAGGTGTTTTTCATCTCTTCTTCGAGTTAACCACCAAGCATCTTAGTGCCTCCTTGGTCACCTGAGACTTTCTCACTATTTGGGTGCATTGAAGTAGATAAGTCAACCTCTCTTTGGTGAGGCATGAGGTCAGTGTCATGTTCCAACTCATGTTGCTCCATGTCTGAATCAAATTGGTCAAGAGTGTATTCTATCTCATGAGAAAAGTCTTTCCACTATGAGGGTTCAACCCTTTGCTCGATGCGAATTGTTGAGAAGAATCAACTACTTGTACATGCACTAGCTCATCTGTCTACACGTGATGCGCCCCGTGTTAAATCTGTTGTTGTTGCACTTCCTTCTCATGTTGGCATAACTCTTGTTATTTTCAGAGTTTCTCCCTTAGCTCATGCAAATCCTTCTTTGATTCTTCCATTCTCTTCTTATTCCTCTCTCTTTGCATGATTTTCTTTTCGCACTACTACCTCTTCTGTTGAATAGCCATAGATGCTTGTTCTATAAGTGGATTTTCTCGAAACTTGCAAGATTGTTCCACCTCGATGCGGTTGATAATCATTCTCTTCCTTTTTTCGTGCAAATGTATGCTTGGTTCTACAATTTCTATTGCTTCTGCTACTATTGGTGTTCTTCGTGATGTTGCTTCATGCTACTGTGCTAACCACTCTATGTCGAAATTCACATGTTCATTTGCTCTGGAGGAATTGAAGCAATAACTACATGAGTCCTCCTCATCCTAAAGACATGCACCATGGATCCAATTGAACTGAACTCTCATGCAGTGATCCTTCACAATGCAATGTGGGTCATACGTGTTGAAGCTTGGAAGATCGAATGGTTACTTCTTCATCTTTTTAGCTCCAACATCTATTTGCTCGATGCTCCAGATTTTGTATAACCCAATCCACAATGGAGGAGTGGGGACATGTGCCTTATTCTTCCTCTACAGCCTATCTTTTAATCCTACTGAGATACAATAAACTACTTCCTACATGAAAAGCACGTCCAAAGAAAATGTTTCCAGAACATGCGAAGGCTTCACTGTGTTATCACTCAGGTTGTCCCTAAGCTCCCGAAGGGATACGACAGAGGTAACCATAAACCAATCTTTGGACTGCAGGTTCTAGCCTACCTGCAATCAGAGAGGGCTCTCTCTTAATGATTTTGTTGATGATGATTTTAGGCTAGCTATTGGGTCAAAGGGTTTTGTGTTTGGTGGTAGAAAGGATGATGCTTTCAAACAGAGAGGCATGCATAGTGTGATAAGTTCAAACCATTGGGCATGGAGTCAAGGAGTAGGACTACTGGTGCGTTTTCTTGGTCACAAGAGGAAAATGGAGCAAGGTGGCTACACATAAAAAAACATTCAAGCTAAAGGAGATGAAATGAGATATAAGGAATGAGAGGCAATTAGGAATCTCTCACTCAGCTTAACAGAGGGAAGGCGAATGAGCTCTATCTAGGGGCAGTTAAGAATACCTCGATAACTATCATACATGGGTGAATTAGGACAAATATGAGCCAAAAGGAATTCACATTTATATCTAGTTCAGAGGAAAACATATATAAACAACAAAAATTGAGCATAGAGTGCAATTAAGCAAAGTCTAGGCTATTCATTTTTCCTGTTATTTAGACAATGATATGATATCGGGTTAAAAAAATATAAAGAAATATAATGAAGAAACACTTATTGTTCCATGTAGCAGCACAAGAATTCCATAGTCACGCTTCAACCATTTATACACAGCAAATAGTCATTGCTCCAATCCTTTTAGCGAGTCTCTCCTGGATCGGATCAGCCAACTAACAATCCACCCCCATTCCATTGTTCAGGGCTGTCTTTATAGTGAAAATATCTAGGAGTATTTATTACAACATATCTTAAACAGATCTGAGGGAAATGAGTGTTGTAATTCAACTTATCTTGAAGTAAATGTATGAAACATTTATCTAAGTGCCGCGTTGGGGCAGCTGCTTCAAAATGAGTAGGAATGTATTCTTTGTTGTTATGTGCTCGCCATTTATCATAACTGTGCATTGGTCTCTGCTCCACTACTCTTGAGTAGCTTTGATGTGCAGTAACTATGATTTGAGAGGCTTTAAATCGCTTTTACTATTCTTTGACTTGGTGGGGGCTCTTTAATGTTTTATCAGTTTCGAGTAGTGAGAAAATCTTCGCTGATACACTTTTCTGCAACACTGATACACTTTTCCGCAACACTGATACACTTTAACATGAGTTTTTGGCTTCTTTCAGCTTCTGATACTATTTTAAAATGCTAAATCGCCCTCTTTCTGCCCTTTCGAGGCAAAAAGCGACTGTTGAAGAAAAGATTCCCCATTTCGGCCTATTTCCCTTAGCGATGCACGATTAGCGCTACGCGCTAATCGCGCATAGAAAGCTTCCTCAGATTTTGAATCTGGGCTTCCTAAGCAACGATTTCGCCTTTGCGCACTTTTCTTTCGGTGGATGACGCCAGCATGACGTCAACGGTGGGACCTGTACGACAGGTGACGTAGCAGTGGTAGGGGAAAAACTCCCATCACCGGACGCTAGTCATCGACATGTTCGGAAGGGAACAGACCCGCCCTCCGTAGATCTAGGGCGCGAGCAATAGGAAGGATGGCAGAACAGAGAAGGTGGCAGCAGGATAAGAGACGGGGCCTACATATATATATGGCATGGATTCATATGAAACGCCGATCGCGGATATGCGATCGGCAACAGACCATCAGCAATGACCATATCGGCAGCGCGCATGCATGCTTTGTTAGGTCATAGCGATACGCTGATCGGCGAAATCACTGTCAGCCAAACCAATCGGGGGCACTCTTTATGCGCTATTTTGATACATGACTCCCCTCTCGATTGCGATATCGCCTCGGAGGGGGTCCGATAGAACCTTTTTGCAATCGGAGCAAGGCTGAAGGTAAGTGGTGAGGTTTTATGATCGATAGTAGAATTTTTTGATGTTTGAAGGGATTTCAAGGCATGGGAGGAGTCTGATATGCATGCGAAGATGGTTTGAGGGGGGAAATGAGGGTTGTTGCTAAGTTTCAAATAAACTTAGCAATTCCCAAGTGTACTTATGGTTATATTTAAACCAGGGGGAGGGGATAAGTATATAGGGGAGTTATTAACATAGTTTTAGTAGGGAAGGGGAGATAGATAGGGAGTTACATATTTAGAGTTAGTAGTTAATATGAATTGTGACAAGAAAGTGCTAAGTGTATAAATCTTAGGCTATAAAGGGGAAATAGGACTTATAGAGGAAGTATGAACATTCCTTGAGTAAAGCAGACCTTTACCAAGGCTACTAATATGAGGAATGATGAATCTGAGAGGTATCAAGTAGATCTTGACCACTTTAGGGGAAGTTAGTGAGTGATTTAGGGAATAAGGAAGAAGGGGGAAGTTAGTTATGCCTCGCTTGAGCTCCTCTAAATGAAAATTGCCTGATAATTGTGACCTAAATAAATATGAAATTTGAAAACATGAAATCGATCACAAGTCAACATTCTGCAACCTCAAAACTACCTACCCAGCCTACTTACCTAGCATTTTTTCTTCTTTTGGTTTGGGTGCACTTGAACTAGCAAACCCAACTTTTCAACTTTTTTTTTATTGTCCTCCTATCTACATCTATACTTGTTTCATACAGGGGCTCAGATTAAGCTATTGAGCACCCTTTCTTCTCTACCTGTCTAAGAATCTACCAAGATTAAGCTATTTGGACAGATAATGATTCTCTATATTCTACAACAGGAAATTGAAACCTAGGGAGACCAAGATTAAACTGTTTGGATCTCCCTTTAACTGAAAGTTCTTCAAAAATGGAATAGCACATCAGAATTGGAACGCAACAGTGGCATTTAGACTAGCACACTCTTGTGGCATCCTTCTTTGGCCTCTGTAGCAAATATGGAACATTGAAGCATGCAAAGTATGAAATATTTGGTGTGTAAAAATGTCAATCATGAAAGATGAGTAACCTGCTACGGCAGGAGGCTAACAATGGCTCCACTTGGCGATGGCTTTTCCTTGTGAAAGGCCATGAATAGCAGGTCAGACTGCCTTGATCTTCTATTGTTGCTGTAGATTGAAATTTCTTAGTGCTGACTGTTGGATAGTTGGAACTTTGGAATGACAACAACACTTTCCCTCAGCTGAATTATTTGTGAATTGTGAAGCACTGCCTGCTTTCTTCTGTGTGATCTATCATTCAGACTGTTACACAAAAATGAAATAAAGTGATGAAATATACAAACATTTATATACAAAAATAACACCACCGGGCGATTCTCAACAAAAGGGATCATGATAATGTTTTAATGTTCGGCCATTTACAGGGCCCTCTTCCGCTGTGCTGCCATCTACAGATTTGAGGAAATATGTGTTATTTCCTTACACAATGCTAATAATGAATGGCCCTTTCCAAAGAAAATCAAATTCTGCATGTTTTCCCTTGTCTTCTCTTCGTGAGTCCCACCTTAGAACTTTGTTGCCAACACATAAGTCCTCAACCTTAGCTTTCCTATCAAACATCCTTTTGAGTTGCTCTTGCAAAATTTGAGCTATGTCATACACTTGCCCTGTGGTCTGCTAGAGATGAATGGTCTAATTTATTCTTCTTTGAATGTCATTTGGTTCAGCCTCAATCTCCTATAACAATTTGATAGTCGGAATGCCCAAAGATGAAGGAAATCTGGCTTCCATGCCATATACTAGCTCATAAGGGCTCATCCTAATGGATCTCTTGGTTGAAAGTCTGTCTACCCACAGGGCATTTGTGAGCTTTCTATGCCAGTTCTTTTTGTTTTCTTCCAGCACTTTCTTTATGATGTTGATGATCCTTTTGTTGGATGATTCGGCCAAGCCATTACCATGAGGGTAGTAGGCTATAGAATGGCCCAAGGTAATGTGAAATTTATGGCAGAAGTTGATCATCTTCTTGGATTTGAAGGCAACAGCATTCTGAGTGATGATCTTCTCAGGGAAGCCAAATATGGAAAGGATATTGCCCTCAAGGAATTGGATGATAGTGGAGTCATTGAATTACCTACATGGGATAGCTTCAATCCACTTGGTGAAATAGTCGGTGGCTGTTAAAATCCACTTGTGTTGGCCTGAAGAGGAGGGACGGATTTCACCTATGAAGTCAAGACTCCATTGTTGAAAAGGCTTTTTGGTTGAGATGGGCTTAAGGGGTAAAGGCAACAATTTTCTTTTCCCTTCAAATATTTTACATTTGTTACATGAAACAACAAATTTCTTGACATCTACAAATAGAGAGGGCCGATAATAACCAACCCTTAAAATCTTGTCAGTAGTGGATTTCCAATATAGATGCCCTCCACATTCCCCTGCATGGAACTCTTTCATGATGCTGTTAGTTTCATTTATGGTTAAACAGTTCAATAACATTCCTTCACGATTTTTCCAAAACAGGGCACCATCTAAGACACAAAACATTGATGCTTTCATTTTTAGAAATCTCTTTTTGGTTCTAGACAATCCTAGGGGAGCACATAGGTTTAACAATACAAAGCAAATATCAGCATACCATGGAGATTGTAAAAAGGTTTGACTGATCTGTGGAGTTGGCAGCTCCATTTCATTGTCCAGTTGGTAGATGCCTAAGGCTTGAAGATTCGTTTCGGACATTAGTTTGGCTAAACCTTGTCCCTTTATCACCTTGGTGGGTTTTATCTCAATGTCATATTCAAGAATGCTGGCAATCCACTTGCCTCTTTTTCCTTCCAGCCCCTCTTGAGTTAATATGTATTTTACAATAGAGTTTGGGACATAGGCAATCACATGTGAATATAAAATATAAACTCTAAAGTCTTTTATAGCCTTGACAATGGCATACGCCTGCTTTTCCATATTTTGGTACTTCAAGGGCGCATCTCTTAAGGCTCGGCTGAAAAATGAAATTGGCTTTTCATTTCCTTGATCATATTTTTGCAAAAGGACAAAAACTATCGTGTGCTCGGATGCAAAAGAAAAAATGATAAAATCTTTGTCAAATTGCAGATTTGTCAGGACAGGCGTTCGAGTCAAGGCAGTTTTGATACTCTCAAGACCCTGCTTGGTTTCAAGAGACCATCTTAGCTTGGGATCCTTTTTTAACATGTTGCTTAACAGTCTTATCAGTTCGGCTAAATTTGGGATAAATCTCCTTAGGAAATTGATCTTTCCAAGGAATGCTTGCAACTCTTTTATGTTTCTTGGGTAGGGAATTTGGAGGATGGCATGGATCCTTTCCGGATCAATTCTAATACCGTCTTTTGAAATGATGTGGCCTAACAACTTACATTCCTCAAGGCCAAACAAGGACTTCTTGGGGTTCAAGGAAATGCCATATTTCCTGCATGTCATGAAGATTTGCCTTAAATGTTTGAGGTGCTCTTGATCAGATTTAGAGAAAGGGGTTAAGTCATCAAGGTAAACAACAAGGAAATCATGTATTTCCTTAGAAAATGCAATATCCGTTGCCCTTTCAAAGGTGGCATCAGCGTTCTTTAGCCCGAAAGGCATTTTAACATACTTAAATGTTCCCCACGGTGTGGTAAAGGCTGTCTTGTCTTGGTAATCCGGGTGAACAAGTATTTGATTGAAACCTGAAAAGCCATCAAGTAAAGAAATTCTAGATGACCCCACTACCCTTTGTAGGATGTGGTGCATTTTAGGCAAATGTTAGTGGCCTTTTCGAGAGACTTGATTTAAGTTTCTTAGGTCTACACACAGTCTGATCTCACCTAATTTTTTCCTTGTAGGAACCAGATTGGATACCCATTCAGAAAATCTGATGGGTGCTATGATACCTGCTTCAAACATTTTCTTCACTTCCTTTTCAATGAGGGGAAGAAGCATAAGGTTTATTCTTCTAAGTTTTTGCTTGAATGATTTTTTATTTGGTTTTAAGGGGATGGTATGTTGAATCACTGAGGCGTCATAGGACTTCAAGTCCTCATAACTCCAAGCAAATACATCTTGGAACTCTTTGAACAAATCCACATACTTTGGTTTTTGATCAGGGGGCACATTTTTGGACAATTTAATCATTTTGGGCTTTTCTGTTGTCCCTATGTTTTGTTCTTCTATAGCAACACCTAAAGGCTCCATTTTTGGCTTTTTGGGCACATCATTATCATCAAACATGTCTTCTAATGGAGTGAGGCCAGCAGGCAAAAAGTTATTCTTTAGATCAATGAGCTCGTTCTCTGCTTTGGCTTTTTCATCTAAATTCATTTGTTTCAGTTCTTCTATGTTAGCATTATCAAAAATAGTTGGGTTAAGGATTTTTTTTGGTGCTACATCTATTAGCACCTGCTAATTTTCATTTGTCTGTTGCTGGGAATCGTTCATGGCCTCTATGTCAATGTTTATATTTGAAAACTCACCCTCAAGAGTGAGGAAATTGTTAATTTGGGCATCATTTTTAAATACTTGCCAGTCTTTAATATTGTTAGGAACAGCGGGCCTATGTTTTATCTCAGCAGTAAAATGTTGATTTGGCTCAAAGGGAAGCTTGCATGTGCTAGCAAAAGTGGCTAGGCTATGTGCATGTATGTTATGGTTTCTAGAAATCCTCGCAATCTCGGATTCAGTGAAGGTATTAAGTATTTCTGTGGCATCAGCCCTATAGGCCCTCATTCTATTTTCATTAGTAACAAAGTTACCTTTCATTTGTTTTATGATTAAATCAGAGTCACCTAGAATGGACACTTTTGTAGCTCCTAGAACTTTGAGCAATTTTAGGCCTAAGAGGAGAGCCTCACACTCTACCATGTTGTTGGTACATCTGAAATTTATTCTGTAGGCATGGCCTTCTACATGATTGTCATGTGTATTGTGAATCCATATCCCTATCCCTGCACCTAACTTGTTGACAGAACCATCAAACTCTAAATACCATGTGATTTCTTGCTTGTGGTTTGTATTAAGAGTCTCAGTCATTCTAGGATTGGATACATTTAAAATTTCTGTTTGGGGAGGTTTTACTTGTTTGCTGGTTGCCTTGATTGGTGTGACCATGTCATGGGCATGGGAAACCGATTATTTATTTATGCATGTCTCTAGCTCTAAAGCTAAAGGCTTCTCATTAGTTGGAGGATTGGTGTCATCATTAAAAAGAATAAATGAATCCATATCAGAATGGATTGAGTAAATTGGAAAATTTTGGGGCTTTTCCTCACTACTTAACACATACCTTCATGAGTGTTTTCTCTATACAGTCTCTTTGGTTGTCCAAAGACAGATATAGTGGCATAAGAGAGGTCAAGTTGGAGGGATCCTTGGAGTTTTTCTCCCCATGATCTTGATAGGAGCATGCCATATTTTGTTGGAATGTCAGCAACTACTACATCCATTAGGATTGTCTTCTTGGGAAATTAGACTAAAGACACACAAAGTTCCTTGATTAAGCCAAAACACTTGACCTGACTTGAGTCAAAGGAGTACAGATCTTTGTAGGGTCTTGTGACATCAAGGTTTAGCTTTTCCATTACAATTTTGGGCATAAGATTGTGTGGGGCACCTGAGTCAAACATGGCATTATCCAAGATTTTGTCATGTATGTACAAACTGACATAAAAGGATGGAACATATCCATATGTTGATTTTCCATTAACTTGTGGACCAAACAGCAACTCAGGGGTATCATCTCAAACATTTACATCATCCTTGACCTCTGGCATTTGAAGTGACCACTGAATTTGTTTCCTATAAACATCATGCTTGGCAAGTTCTCAGAGGGGAATGGATATCTTAAGTTTTCCAATCTCTGCTTCTAAATTAAATGGTTTTTCCAATGGAATCTTTGCGTTAGCAGTAGCAGATTTCTCCTTTTCAAGAATACTTTTTGTGTTTTCCTTTTGATTATCTGCGTTATGGTGAATGAGAGTTTGTGGTATTTCTTTTTTGGGAATATTTTTAGGATTACTGTTCAAATTTCCTTTCGAGGAAGAAGGAGCCAGAGCTTGATCAGTAGGAGGTTGTATGCCTGTTATGTCCTCTACAATCATTTGGTGCGGGTTTGGGACAAAAATATCAGCTGGTTTTGTTATGATAACCTTGCCTTTAATCTTATTGGGTTGTTTGTTGTCCTTTGTTTTGCTAGGTGCAGGGATATCTATGGTTCTTGTTCTCAGCTTATATTGTTTGCGGACCTCATACACAGCAAAATCATAGCCTTGTTTAAAATCTAAAGCTTCCCCAAACTTATTTTGAAATTGATTTATATCATGGTAGTCTTGATCTTCTTGAGTGAGAAAAATCTGTTGCTCATTTTTCGAATCTATCAAGTTCATGTGAGTCTCTTCTGTGGGCTCAGTAGAAGTGGATTCCTCTGTGTATTTTTCTTGGAAAGGAGGTCTTATATCACGGTTTAGGCTAGATCTACCAACGTGTGTGTTCTGAGCTTTCCTGAAATTTGGGTTCCTTACGGCGTTAAGCTTTTGTCCTTCCCATGATGATTTCCTCTCAACACTTTCCACTTTATCTCCCAGCCTGTGCATGCCACTCATAATAGCATCTAGTTTCTGATCTAAGGCTGAGGGTTCTTCCTTAAAGGTAGTTCTTCTCTCAGTTCTAGAAGTATTCCTTTTGGCAATTAGGTTTGCCTCCACACTGACAACAACATTTTGCATTTCTGCAAGGCTTTGAGGGGCTCTTTCCCTTAACTCATAAGCCATATCGGGATCAAAATCATCAGGGAATTTGTACAAAGCAAGATCAGGTGGAGGTCTTTAGTTCTGTGGTATTCCATTATAAACATCATTAAATCGTGCACAGTAGTCCAAAACGGTCTCCTGAGGGCCTCTTTTGATAGTGTCATATTCAGATAAAATGTGCAAGGGATCTTTCTTTTTCTCCCATCTGTTGATAAATACTGTATAAGGCGTTTGGGTCTGCTATGGAATTCGCTGGAAGTGCTCTAAACCAGGACTTGACATCACCTATCGAACTTTGGATGAAAATCTTCATTCTCACACTATCATCGTCAATCTCATAACTCTCAAAGTAGTCCTGCACTTTATTTGTATGCTGAAGGGCTGTGCAGGCACTTGTGCCATCAAAATAAGTTATTTTAGTCTGGTAATCATGAGGCATAGCACCGGGATTAGCAGGCAGCTATAACGGTGCATATCTACTAGCCATATTGGCAGGGATAAGTGGAACAACAGGGATAAGTGGGACAACTGGAACAACCGGGATAATAGGAGTGGTGGTATGTGCAGTCAATGGAGGTGTGGAAATGATACTTGGAGAAGAAGATGACGAACAAGGGAAAGTAGGGTTTGAACGAAATAAAACTTTGACAGGGGTTCGAAAAGAGCTTGGCTGAACTGCTTCAGGAATGGTTTCAGCAAAATCTTCTTGCTGCTCTTGCTTTCTAAGGATCTTAGGTATTATATTGGGATTTTCAAAAACAGCTGGGGGATTTGGGTCTGGATTTGATCTTGTATAACGTGAATGCTTTTTGGGAGCCAACTTCTGGCTTGTTTTTGGGGATTTTTTCTAACAATATAGGCTGAACAAAATCTTTTTAAAGCTCAGATTCTTCCTCAGCGGAGATTCAAACTGGATTTGTGAGATTATCTGAGGAGGTCCCCAGTGGGGTCGCCATTATGTTATCACTCAGATTGTCCCTAAGCTCCTGAAGGGATACGACCGAGGTAACCACAAACCAATCTTTGGACTGCAGTTTCTACCCTACCTGCAATCAAAGAGGGCTCTCTCCTAATGATTTTGTTGATGATGATTTTAGGCAAGCTATTGGGTCAAAGGGTTTTGTGGTTGGTGGTAGGAAGGATGATGCTTTCAAACAGAGAGGCATGCATAGTGTGATAAGTTCAAACCATTGGGCATGGAGTCAAGGAGTAGGACTGCTGGTGCGTTTTCTTGGTCACAAGAGGAAAATGGAGCAAGGTTGCTACACATAAAACAACCTTCAAGCTAAAGGAGATGAAATGAGATATAGGGAATGAGAGGCAATTAAGAATCTCTCAGTCAGCTTAACAGAGGGAAGGCGAATGAGCTGTATCTAGGGGTAGTTAAGAATCCCTGGATAATTGTCATACATGGGTGAATTAGGGAAAATATGAGCCAAAAGGAATTCACATTTATATCTAATTCAGAGGAAATCATATAGAAAGAAAAGAAATTGAGCATAGAGTGCAATTAAGCAAAGTCTAGGCTATTCATTTTTCCTGTTATTTAGACGATGATATGATAGCGGTTTAAACAAATATAAAGAAATATAACGAAGAAACACTTATTGTTCCATGTAGCAGCACAAGAATTCCACAGTCGCTCTTCAACCATTTATACGCAGCAAACAATCATTGCTCCAATCCTTTGAGTAGTCTTTGATTATAGAACATATCAGATATACAGTGTGAGTCTCTCCTGGATCGAACTAGCCAACTAACAATCCACCCCCATTCCATTGTTCAGGGCTATCTTTATAGTGAAAATCTCTAGGAGTATTTATTACGGTAGATCTTAAACAGATCTGAGGGAAATGAGTGCTATAATTCATCTTATCTTGAAGTAAATATATGAAATATTTAACTAAGTGTCGCGTTCGGGCAGCTGCTTCAAAATGAGTAGGAATGTATTCTTTGTTGTTAAGTGTTGGCCATTTATCATAACTGTGCATTGGTCTCTGCTCCACTGCTCTTGAGTAGCTTTGATGTGCAGTAACTATGATTTGAGAGGCTTTAAATGGCTTTTACTGCTTCTTTGACTTGTTGGGGGCTCTTTAATATTTTATCAGTTTCAAGCACTAAGAAAATCTTCGCTGATACACTTTGCCGCAACACTGATGCACTTTGACATGAGTTTTTGGCTTCTTTCAGCTTTTGATACTCTTTTAAAATGCTAAATCACCCTTTTTCTGCCCTTTCGAGGAAAGAAATAACTGTTCAAGAAACGATTCCCCATTTCGGCCTATTTCCCATAATCGTGCATCAAAAACTGCCTCAGATTTTGAATCTAGGCTTCCTAAGTAGTGATTTCGCCTTTGCGCGCTTTTCTTTCGACGGATGATGTCAGCATGATGTCAGCGGTGGAACCCGTACATCGGGTGACGTGGCAGGGGAAAAACTCCCATCCCCGGACGCTAATCATCAACAGGTTCGGAAGGGAATAGACCCGCCCTCCGTAGATCTAGGGCACGGGCAATCAGACGGATGGCAGAACAGAGAAGGCAGCGGTAGGATAAGGGATGGGGCCTAGATATATATATATATATATGGTGTGGATTCATATGAAACGCCAATCGCCAATATGCGATCAGCAACAAACAATCGGTGATGACCATATCCGCAGCGTGCATGCATGCTTTGTTTTTTCATAGCGATACACCGATCGGCGAAATCGATGTCGGCCAAACCAATCAGGGGCACACTTTGTGCGTTGTTTTGATACATGACTCCCCTCCTGATTGCGATATCGCATCGGAGGGGGTCCAATAGAACCTTTTTGCAATCGGAGCAAGGCCCAAGGTAAGTGGTGAGGGTTTTATGATCGATAGTAGAATTTTTTTATGTTTGAAGGGATTTCAAGGCATGGGAGGAGTCCAATATGCATGAGAAGATGGTTTGAGGGGGGAAATGAGGGTTCTTGCTGAGTTTCAAATAAACTTAGCAATTCCCAAGTGTACTTATGGTTATATTTCAACCAGGGGGAGGGGATAAGTATATAGGGGAGATATCAACATAGTTTTAGTAGGGAAAGGGAGATAGATAGGGAGTTACATATTTAGAGTTAGTAGTTAATATGAATTGTGACAAGAAAGCGCTAAGTGTATAAATATTAGGTGATAAAGGGGAAAGAGGACTTATAGAGGAAGTATGAACATTCCTTGAGTAAAGCAAACCTTTACCAAGGCTACTAATATGAAGAATGATGAATCTGAGAGGTATCAAGCAGATCTTGACCTCTTTAGGGGAAGTTAGTGAGTGATTTAGGGAATAAGGAAGAAGGGGGAATTTAGTTATGCCTTGCTTGAGCTCCTCTGAATGAAAACTTCCTCATAATTGTGACCTAAATAAATATGACATTTGAAAACATGGAATCGATCACAAATCAACATTATGCAACCACAAAACTACCTACCGAGCCTACTTACCTAGCATTTTTTCTTCTTTGGTTTGGGTGCACTTGAACTAGCAAACCCAGCTTTTAAACTTTTCTTTTACTGTCCTCCTATCTACATCTATATTTATTTCATGGAGGGGCTCAGATTAAGCTGTGGAGCACCCTTGCTTCTCTACCTATCTAAGAATCTGCCAAGATTAAGCTGTTTGGACATATAATGATTCTCTATATTCTACAACAAGAAATTGAAACCTAGGGAGACCAAGATTAAACTATTTGGACCTCCCTTTAACTGAAAATTCTTCAAAAATGGAATAGCACATCAAAATTGGAACACATCAGTGGCATTTGGACTAGCACACTCTCATGGCATCCTTCTTTGGCCTCTGTAGCAAATATGGAACATTGTAGCATGCAAAGTATGACATATTTGGCATGTAAAAATGTCAATCATGGAAGATGAGTAACCTGCTGCAGCAGGAGGCTAACACACTACACTGAAAACTTTGATGAATGTGCCATCCGGTGAGGCATACCAATCTGCAGTGCCTAACAATGCCTTCATCGCTTCTTCTAATAAGCAGGGTTGATCCTGTTTGAATATCAACATGTACATTGGCGTGACAAGATGGTTGGACTACCGTATGGTTAGTCCTCTGAAACTGCGTTCAGAGAATATCTTAAAATATGTGTTCACAACAGTCTTCGCCGATGACCATGCCCACTCTAAGCTTGAGAAATCATGTCAGGCATAGACTACAGCTAGAATGTAGGTAGGCATGTAACTTTTTTAATGTGTGCCTTTGGGCGATATTTGAGCCTTCGTGACTTGCTCCTTCAACTGATGAGGAAATATGCCAGACCAACTGCATGGTCTTCCTTCTCTAGCCAGTTGGTCTAGCACAACCACCCAACTCTGAGGGATGGTGTTAGTTCTTGCTTGGCCACTAAGTTGACATGCAAATATGACCAATTATTGATATGCCTTCCTCAATATCTTCTTCTTATAGATCTGATTGGATGTCACCCTGAAATGACTAGCTCCTTTACCCAATCATTCAAAATGTCTCTGGAGTGGCCTGTACTGTTGAGCAAGTTGAGAGGAGCAGTCATGAAATTCATGGGATGGTCCATTTGGTATATCTCATCATAATCTCATGCCGAGAAGGTTGCAATATTCTTCCCACTAACAGTAGTCAAGGTCATAGTCTCGGGGTCAGTGTGAGAGACAATCAAGTGAATCATTTCCACGCATGGGAACGCACATTATTTGAATAGAATCTGGTACAAGTTTTACTTATGAGTATTCACGTATGCCTGACGGTCTTCAAGGTCTTCCCAAAAAGTACCTATGAATATTTCATTCACCTCTTGCCACTTTAGTTTCATGTCCTTGCCTAGATACAACTCTTTATCTTCATAGGTCGACAAACCAAAGGACTCGTGCTCATTCGTTGTTCTAGATGCCATACCATCATTTTCCTGAGATCCTATTCTTTTTGAAGGCATTGAGATAGATGAACACTTGAAATATCTATAAGCAAGCAACTTGCATGTCAATAAATATGTCAGTGAAAACAAAGAAAATCTAAGGAAGGACACAACTCATACCTCGGAAAATGATGGTCAAGATTGTACAAATTTCACAAGGAGGTTGAGTGACTCACTACTAGAACTACGCAAAAGGATGTTTGGACTGACTGGGAGGCTAGACTAAATACTGGATCTATGAAATGCGCAATCTAGTTTTGCAGTTGGCTGTTGGGATTGCGTAATGCACAATCACAGCTAGGAAGGACACCCAGCCTAGGGACAAATTTGCGCAAATTCTTGGGCCAAGCAACCAATATCCTCTAGGAATGCAAAAATCACTCTAGGAGGGCAATGCTATGCCAGAATGCACAAATATAGAGAGGAAAGCGAGCCTTCCTTCTCCAGATTGTGTAATGTAACCTTGGTTAAGGTAGAGACTAGACCAAGGTTGGTCGGATTTGCTGAAGGACAACTGAAAGCATGTAAGTCGATGAAATGCATGGTGACACTAAGTGATAAAAGAAGTGATAATAATTGCATGTAGAACATGAATGGAAGATTCAACAAACAATTCACATGCATGTGGGTGATGTCGTTCATCGTTTGGGCGAGCGTACACGCAAAATAATCTCCTGCATGGGACAACAGTGAGATAGCAACAAAAATTGAAACAAAGCTATGACAAGTTATCATATATGTAAATGACAACAATCATTTATACAAATCAAGAAATCAACATTCACATAAGTGAATACACAAAAAGTGACATAAATGCTGAAAAAGAGAAGTTGAGGCCACTTATGCGTGAATAGTTGAACCAGATGTGTCGAATATTCCGGATGTGCTCTAGGATGTTAGGGCTCCATGATCAATGTGAATCAATGATCTCTAATGTGTCGAATAAATAAGTTTAGTCTGATGACACGTATGCCACAAATCTAGGAGAAAGTGACACTTAAAGGGAAACTTCTAAAACAACTTTTCATGTAACCTCTAGCTACTAAAACTAGCTCCCTAAATCATAAGATGCCTTTTGTATGTTGTATTTTTCTATTCCAGGAAGATTAGGTCATGTATTCATGCAAGTCAAGTTTCCTTATCCCTCTATGGAACTAGTCAACCGAACTGTCCATGCATGCTAGTGCTCAACTACTTGGGAAAAATGTACATTCCCCATTGTAAGATGGGCTAACTACCCAAGGGGATTGCGTAATTTATGGGTAGAGTAGTGTTCGAAAATTATATATTACAGAGCAATAGAACACATAGAATATTGCAGAAATATAAAGACAGAAAACACATAAAACCAGAGAGACACAGATGTACATGGTTCACCCATTTTAGGGTACATCCACCCCGAACAGCCAGTTATTCCTTTATATTATCCAGCAAAATCAAGAGAGACAATCTACAATGGATTTGTTGTAATATCCTTTGTTTTCTCTCACAGTCTCCCCTCTTTGTTTCTCGCTCGGAGAATACACATCTATTACACAGACTCAATACAATACCCTCATACAAAGAGAGGGGTTTCTTTCTATGGCAAAAAAACCCTAAACTAAACATAAGTTCTACCGTGAGATCATTCGCCTAATGAACGACCTAGATTGACTAGAAATTACTATACTTTTACAAGGAAATTTTACATTTGTTTTTAGCTTCCGGGGCACTGCCCTGAAATCCCCGTCGAGGCACCACTGGCCCCTATACCCCCAACTAAGGGGGCCTCGATCCACCCAAACCCTGGCAAGGGGAAAAGTACCCCAAACACCCGCCCGTGTGGAGGTGTGTACAAACTTCCTGGGGTGTACATCCAGCTAAAACAAAGACCTCAAAACAATCATGCTCCATACTAAAAAATATCTCACTTGGAGAATGATTTTAGCAACTCCATTGCTGCTTCATTTGTTGGACAATGACTCCTCCTTGGACCTGGCTATTTCTCATCTTCATCATCATCCTTGAAGACTAATTGAAACTAAGCATATTCTTAGTTTCTCCCTAATTACAATTTTTTTTAGCATATCTGCAGGATTCTGGCTAGTGTGTATCTTTTCCAGCTTCAACCCTCCATCTTCCAACACTGATTGTATGAAATGGTACTTGAGCTATACGTGTTTAGTCCTAGAATGAAATGCTAAGTTCTTTGCAATATGAATGGCACCTTGGCTATCACTGTATAACATGCCCATATCATGCTCCTTATCTAATTCACCCATAAATCTTTGTAACCAAATCATTTCTTTACTAGCCTCTGTAGCAACAACATACTTTGCTTCTATTGTTGAAAGTGCAACAACACTTTGTATTTTTGAAACCCAACTGGCAACTATTCCACCTAAAATAAGTACATATCTTGTAGTGCTCCTGCTATTATCTTTGTCACTTGCCATATCTGCATCAATATATCCCTGTAGAGAAATGTTTGAACCACCAAAGAATAATTCTTGATTTGTGGTACCTTTCAAATATTTGAGAATCCATTTCACTACCATCCAATGTTCCTTTCCTCGATTGTTCATGTACCTGCTTACAACTCCTAGAGCATGTGCAATATCAAGCCTTGTGCATACCATTGCATACATAAAGCTCCTAACTGCTAATACATATGGAAATTTAGACATGTAATCCATGTCTTCTTGGGTCTTTGGGCACATTTCCTTACTAAGTTTGAAATGGCTAGAAAAAGGTGTACTAACTAGTTTTGCATTGTGCATATTAAATCTTTTCAACACCTTTTGTATGTACTCATTCTGAGACAATGTTAATTTGAAATTTTTCCCATCTCTAGTTATTATCATACCAAGGATTTGTATTGCAGCTCTCAAATCCTTCATTGCAAATGAATTTCCCAATTTTATTTTGATCACATTAATTTCTTACATGTTAGACCCTGCAACAAGCATGTCATATTCATAAATAACAATATGATATAGCGACCATCATTTTTCTTTTTCAGATAAACACAATGATCAGAGTGACATCTAGTATAACCTTGTTCGGACATAAACTTGTCAAATTTTAGATACCATTGCCTTGGAGCCTATTTTAAGCCATACAAGCTCTTCTTCAACCTGCACACTAGTTTCTCCTTCCCTTTTACCTCATATCCTTGTGGATGCTACATATATATCTCTTCCTCCAAATCCCCATGGAGAAAGGTTTTCTTTACATCTAACTACTCAAGATTCAAATCTTCAACAGCTACTAGACTTAAAATGGTTCTAATTGAAGTCATTTTAACAACAGGAGAAAATATTTCATCAAAATCAATACCTTTCTCTATGCAAATCCCTTCACCATAAGTCTATCTTTGTACCTTTGTTTTCCTCCATCTTCTTCCTTCAGCCTGTAAACCCATTTATATTGCAATGTAGTTTTACCTGCAGGAAACCTAACTAAATCCCAAGTCTGGTTATGTATTAAGGAGTCCATCTCCTCTTCAATGGCTAGCTCCCACTTCTTCCTACTTTCAACTTGTGTTGCTTCTTCATGACATTTAGGTTCACATGAATCAGTCAACAATAAATAATATAATGAAGGAGAGTATCGTTCCTGGGGTATACTTATTCTGTTAGATCTTCTAACACCACTTTTAGGTGTTTGGGGTTCCTGTTGCTGTTGTGGTGGTTGCTATTGTTGTGGTGGTTGATTATTATTATTCTCAGGCACCTTTAATTTTTTAGTGATTTCATCAAGAACTGCATATTCCTTGTTTTCTTTTTCCTATTTCTTTTCCTGCAATTGATTCTTATACAAGACCATTTCATTGAATATTACATGTTTGCTCCTAATGATATTTTGATTTTTGTAATCATATAAGTGATAACCAAAATCATTAACACCATATCCAATAAAGGTACATTTATTTGACTTTTCCTCAAGCTTCTTTCTATTTTGTTTATTAATATTGACAAAGTTCTCACAACCAAAAGGCTTTAGAAAAGAGTAGTTTACCTTTTTACTTGTCCATGCTTCCTATACAACACCACCATCCCAGGAACTTGAAGGCCCTTTGTTTATTAGATAAATAGTAGTATCTACAACATCTGCCCAAAATTAAAGGAAATCCTGCATGCAATCTCACACACCTTGCATGCTCCGTGATTGTTCTGTTCATCCTTTCTCACACACCATTTTCTTGTGGTGTTCTTAGAATTGTCTTCTCTCTATGAATTCCATGCTCTGAACAGTACCTATCAAACTCTTTGCTGCAATATTCACCTCCATTTTCTGATCTGAGACACTTCAATTTCATTCCTGTCTCAATCTCAACCAAAGCTTTCCATTTCTTGAAAGTATCAAATACATCAGATTTATTCTTAATACAATAAATCCAAGTTTTTCTAGTTGTGTCATCAGTAAAAGTAACATAATAACGAGAGCCACCGAGAGATGATACTTGAGCAGGTCCCCATACATCTGTATACACAGTATCTAATTTTTCGCTCTTCTTTTCTTTCCCAACTCTGAGAAATATGACTCTCTTCTATTTTCCATAAATGCAATTCTCACAGAAGTCCAAATCAACATTCTTCAAACTCGGCAACAAATTCCTTGAGTGAAGAATCTTCATCCCCTTCTCACTCATTTGTTCGAGCCTATGATTCCATAATGCTGCATCTGGTCCTTTGGAAGTTAAAGCATTAACAATGTTAGAAATACCATTGCATAAATACAATGTACCAACCTTTTCACCCTTTACTATTACCATGTCTCCTTTAGTGACTTTCCAAGCTTTATCTGTGAAAGTTGTCATAAAACCTTCACCACCTAACTGCCCTATTGAAATCAGATTTTTCTTCAAATCTGGAGCATGCCTTACCTCCTTCAATAGCCATTGGTTTCCATTCTACTTATTTAAAATAACCTTACACATTCCAAAAAATTTACAGGGTTTATCATCACCCAAACAAACTTGTCCAAAATCTCCTTGAACATAGTCATGAAAATATTTCTTATTAGGTGTCGCATGGAATGAGGCCCCTGAATCTACTACCCAGGAATCAATAATATTTTAGAAAGAAAGAATCAAAGCATCTTGTAACACCGCACCTATCACATTTGCTTCATGATTGCTTTCTTGTTGTGCATCTCCTTATTTTCCCTTTTGATATATATAGTCTTTCTTTAGGTGTCCTTTCTTTCCACATTTCCAGCACAATATCCCCGATCTGGACTTGGATCTTCCTTTACTTGATTTACTGTGATAACTTGAGCTCTTTCCCCTTTCCACTTTTCTTCCCCTAGACTCTACACTCAAATCATTACTCTATGTCTCACTGGAGCTTTTCCATCGCATTTCCTCACTAGGGATAGCACTGACAACATCATCAAACTTTAAAGTACTAGATCGAGAAACAAAGTTACCAATTGCCATTAGTAAACCATTCCAACTTTCTGGCAATGATCACAAGAATAATAGAGATCTAACTTCATCATCCAAGTTTACCCCTACAGAACATAAATTACTTGTAACAATATTAAAATCATTTAAATGGTATATAACAGATCCACCTTCTGACATCTTCATATTAAATAAATGTTTCATAAGAAATACATAATTTGAGGCCAAGGGTTTTTCATATAGTTTCTCCAACATCTTAATCAAACCCTCTGTAGTTGTTTCCTTCGAAATTTTTAAGGCAACCGATGCTGCGAGGCACAATCATACTGTTCCGAGTGCCTTTCTATCGATAAGGTTCCATTCTTCATCTGCCATACCCATCGGCATCTATGTTTTTCCACCCAATGGTAGGTACAGATCTTTTTGATACAGATAATCTTCCATCTGCATCTTCCACAGCGAGAAGTTTTGGCCATTAAATTTCTTGACCCTAAACTTAGCATCTTCCACCATTTCTCCCACTCGAACAAGGAACCCTTATTTCCTGTGAGTTTATCAACCAAATATACCTCCAGCTTTGATACGAGGTGTTAGAAAATTATATATTACAGAGCAATGGAACACATAGAATATTGCAGAAATATAAACACAGAAAACACATAAAACTAGAGAGACACAGATATACATGGTTCAGACAGTTTGGGCTATGTCCACCCCAAACGACTAGTCCTTCCTTTCTATTATCCAGCAAAATGAAGAGACACAACCTACAACAGATCCGCTATAATATCCTCTGTTTTCTCTCACAATCTCACCTCTCTGTTTCTCGCTTGGAGAATACACATCTATTACATAGACTCAATACAATACCCTCATACAAAGAGAGGGGTTGCCTTCTAGGGAAAAAAACCCTAAACTAAACATAAGTTCTACCATCATATCATCTGCCTAATGAATGACCCAGACTGACTAGAAATTACTATACTTTTACAAGGCAATTTTACAGTTGCCCCCCAAATCCCCACGGGGGGACAAGTTCCCCTTCACCCCCCCCCGCATGGAGGGTTGTACAAACTTCCTAGGGTATACATCCAGCTGAAACAAAGACCTCTAAACAATCATGCTCCATACTCAACAAGTAGCTCACTGCTACCCAGATTTTCGCAAATCCTAGTGGGAAGGTTAGTTGGCAAGCTTACACAATCTTGGAGATTAGCAGGTTGTCATAAAGGATTACAGAATTCCTAGAGGGAAGGATGGTTTCCCTCTAGGAATGCACAATTTTGAAGGGGAATTTCCTTAGCCTATAGCTAGAGAAAGTCTAGTTGAGTAGCTTGTGAGGGGAATGGATCGTCTGTGATCAACAGGCTACCTCTTTGCAAGGAAATCACTTAAGCTTGAGTACTTGACAAAGCAGGTAAGAGTGTTGCGTAAGGTTGGTAGGGGAGGCTCCAAAATAGGCTAAGGATAAATTTCAAAGGGTGGTTATAGCCACTACAACACTTGGCAACACACTGGTAGAACTCTAGCTCTCTGAATGGACCTTGTTCGTGAAAAATTATTCTAACACCTCCAGAAGTATTTTTTAGTTGTTAGCTCATCTTTGCTTCACACTATCTTAATGTAAAGTGTAGCATCTTCTAGAATCTTGGTCAACTTACACACATTCCAAGCCAAGGCAACACAGTTGTTTCAATTAGGCTTGAGGGCTATATTCATGAGAGTCTTAGTTTCATCTCTGGTGTTGTTCCACTGTCAGCAAACCTGGAGAGTACATCGGTGCAGTCACATAGGAACACAAGCATGGTACCACTGCCAGCAAGCCTGATCAATACCCTAATGGAGTAACTTGCATGACATCACTGTGAATGAAGCCTTTCTCTTCTTTCGCCTTATTTATTTTCCATTTTGAATGTTTGACATTTTTATTTTTTTCATTATCATTTTCACAATGCATAGCATAGCACTTATTTATTTCACAGGTGGAAGAGGGATCCTGAGTTATTTACAGCAGAGGAGGTTGTTCCAGTAGAGAAGTAGTTTATTATATCTTTGACATTCCTGTTAAGGTTTTCCCCCCACCTTACTCTACTTGATTGAGCTCACAAGGGTTAACCCAAAAAAAAATTGATTAGAGAATGTGAGAGTAGTTTGTGTGCGAGGGTTGTTTTTACACCAAGGTTCACTTTGAAGAGTATGTATTTTCCTTCGATGTATCATGGGCTAAGAGTAAACAATTCATCATACAGGGGAAATATGATTGATAAACAAGTAGCGATAGTTGTACAAACCGTCTTGTACCTTACGTGGCTCGTTTCATGAGTCACACATGGTTTCACGCAAACTAACCTATGAATGAAACAAGAGAATGAACTAATAACAAATCCAATCAAAAACAGAAGGAAAAATGAGAGCAAAGCAAGCAATTTAAAAAGAAAAAAAAGCATGAAAGAAATCAAGCATGCAAGCAAACAACTAAAAGAAAACACTACTCCTACTACTACACTAATGGATCATGTACCTTATCACATGAAGTGATACTTCCAATGTAGCCACCAGCATATTGGTAGACCTAGGTGGGTGAACTCTTGATTTGCGAGTAACCAAGTTGTGTAGACCAACAAACAAGAAAGATATAACAATGAAGACAACCACACTTCATGCATGTGCATGTGCATGACAGATAGTCTGTGGACTTGTCATGGTGTTGTGTGACACTACGTGCAACTTTGAAGCAAAAGCATACTCTTGACTGACATGAAAGCAAATGAAAGAAACAAATACAACCTATGTTGTGAATGAGTGCTTGCAATGTAAGACTCGTCCAAAGCATGAGAAATGGGATTATGCAGTTCGAGTGGAGGAAGTGTGATCTATGAGTGAGATGGATCGTCAATGATTACAGACAAGTGATGAGAAGACTTGGGCGATTGAATAATTTCATGACCGGAAGTAATATTGACCTCAAGAGAGTGAGGGCCTAACATAACAATTATCTCAAGATGAAGCGCCTAGACAGTCTTGGCTGTCTCAACTTCATCATCAGGTAGATCATCATAGACCAGTGGCTGTGAAAAATCAACTGTAATAGATTCGTGATCATGATCCAAATTGGAATAAAATGGACCATGATTACCATGATTAGAAAAATCAATGAATTATTTGGTATCCTCATGATCAGATGAATCAAACAGAGGGGTATATGAAAAGAAAACAAACTCATATTTTGTGTTTTGAGAAAAGAGAGATGAAGGAACAAGTGAATCTTCAAAGAATAACTTATCCTCTCTCTTGTTGAATGATGGACTAACATCCACTGAGTCTTGTGAGTGATAAATAATGGGGCATTTGTGGATGAAGACATACATGAAAAATCATGGATGGCAAGTTCACCAAAGAAGCTATGAAATAACAAAGGGGCCTTTGACAGGAGGGATTCATCCTTTGCTAAGTGTTGATGTTCAAGCTCCCACTCATACTCTTTATGAATGATAGAACATGTTGGTTGTGTAACCCCAACACCGTCAATGGGCTGTTCCTCATTCACAACAAGTGAAGAGTCTTAAATGGATGAACACGACATAATGTTTTGGAGGATCAGCTTAGTGCGAAGATGAAATTCTAATAAAATATTGCATATGGGAACTCGAAGGACTCACAACCAACTATGCTCAAAAATTGAGTGGAGTGATGTTGGGAGGGTGTGAAGGATGAAGAGATGTGTGAATGTGATCCTTAGCATCATTGGGGGATGGTGGAATTGTTGAATGAGAGGAAGGCGGACAGTCCATTTTGATAGTGTCTGCTCCCACATGGGATTGCATAGTTCCATCAATGAATAAGGTTGAGCGAGGCTTGACATCAAGCTTTCTCTTGGGACAAGAATATTTCTTAAGACAATACTGGAACTAGTCCCAAAGATAAGAAAACTTCATCTAGCTCCTCCGAGCTTGAAACTGTGAGTCATGGAAGCATTGCCAAAAATTAATAATGGATTCATGTGGAGTTGTAACAGTTTCTGCTCAAGATGGTAGGGATCAAAATTATAGAACGTGTCTTTAATAGTATCATAGAAGCACTTACATGAGTGCACGGTGTTAGCCAATAGGGTGAGCATTGAACGAAATTTAGATTTTTGAAGTGTGTATGCAAGCAAAAAACCACCTTGTTCATCAGTAAACTCATCTTCCTCATAAATCATGGAAAGAAAGTTATGTAAGTGCGCAAGCGAGGCCACTTCATCTTCACCATCATATGCGTGAGTGGACAAGAGATTGAAAGGATTCCCTGAGATGGAGAAATCTGCACAATTTGAAAAACACCTCACGAGAATAAGAATGCAAGACTCCATGAAAGATATGCAAAGGTTCAAAGCTAGATGAGAGGACATTGCTTGTCATCAATCCCTCCTTCTAGAGCCAGAAATGTTGACGGTGCTAGACCCACCAACATGTCAAGGGGATCTCCCCAGTAAGAAGTCCGAATTAGACCTCATACCATTTGTTGTAGGAGTCCTAGTAGTGCGTCGTAAGGTAATGCCTTGACAACGATCTTGCACAGAGGCAAGTAAGATAACTCTATGAGTAGCAAGGGTGTGACTAATGCAGAGAGTCAAGGAATATCTACGAGAGGTTCCAATACTTTGAAGGGAGAGGAAGGTGAAGATCAGTTCCAACTTGAAAGGGATGAGTCCTAACTGGGCTAGGAACACACCACAAAATGGACATGCATAGCTTATGGTAGAGTAGTCGACTTGGATGTGGCAGTCACAACATACAAGGTAAGATAACATGAACAAACTCACAGATTAGTCTGAGATGAGTGTGATGGTAGGTATAGCAAGGTTCATGAGAAACATATGTCTGATGTTTGTTAGAGTATTCGACACAGATCGTGACAACATTAACAACATATGCAACACAATAACAACAAGATTCATATAATGGAATAGAAATTGGTTCGTACATAAGTACGTAATTTAAACAACATATATCATTAAGGCAACTAGAATAGTCCAACTACGATAACAACATATGCATGAAAATGTGTTGCCTCTTATTATATGAAGAAGTGTAAGTCACAATCATACAATACATCCACTCTTCACACTTGAATTAAACTTGACATAACTGCACATTACAATACACATGTACCCATGTGAAGAATGGCATGGACAAGCCAGACTAGACATCATTTAGACTTAGACAACCATAGACGTCCAACTTCTTGACATCCTCATGCTAGTCAACAGTGACATATTGATGCCAAGATTGGTATTCCTTGAGGGTATCTGTGTGTTCTGACATGACATCCATCTAAAACATGAACCTTGCCTCAATAGCATCTAGGTAGAATCCTTAGGCTCCTTTGTCCAACTCATATGTGAGCATGCACTTCAATTTATTTAGTGTGGGTGAACTAGCAACATACTTGTGCATGATGTCTGCATTGATAGGCAAGTCTGGGCTAGTGGCGGTGCAAATCACCTTGTCAATGTCGAGTCAAGCTCCTATTGGACCTACTTCTTGGCCTTCTCCTAAGTGAGGGTGCAAAGTGATGGGATACCATGATTGTGCACTATAACCTCCATGTGTTGGAATACTCGTGCATGGGAAGCTTGTATGCTACTGATAAGTTAAGATAGGTCTTCATAGGTTTGGATCTAACTCCGAATATGTATTTGTAAATTGATCGCATTGGCATTCATCATATTTGGCAAATAAAGTAGGCCTCCATTTTGCTTCATCATCCATGCACACATGTTATCAACGATAGTATGTATTTTCTTCAATATGTGTACTCTTCTTGCACATTGCTTCTTCCATCTGTGAGGATGAATGACTGTTTGATGCATGGTACCAAACATGGAGTACAATGTTTGCATAACTATGTCCAAGGAGAAAACTTCATCGAGTATTACCTTCTTTAGTTCAGCTCAAGGGGTCATTGTCACCAAGTTTCCTCCCTACTTGGCCACCTATAGTTCCTTCACCATTCACTCATTCTCAGCTATGAAAAAATGAACACTTGAGCTAGTACCTTCGACATACACTCTAGTTGCATCGGTTGATGCAACTAGATGCTTGTGCACATCAGTCACAATCACTTGGTCTTCAAATTGCGTAGGGGATGTTTGGTTTTCCATAGTCGGTACTCTCTAAGATTGCACAACTTTGTGATGAGATTCATTAAAGGAGATGTTATGCATCTCTTCTTCAAGTTGACCACCAAGGATCTCAGTGCCTCCTTGGTCATCCCAGACTTGCTCACTATCTGGGTGCATTGAAGCAGGTGAGTTGACCTCTCTTTGTTGAGGCATGAGGTCAGTGTCCTATTCCAACTCCTTCTGCTCCATGTATTCATCCAACTATTTAAGAGCATGTTTTATCTCATGAGGAACATCTTTCCCCTACGAGGGGTCACCCTCTTTGCCTAATGTCAGCTGTTTAGAAGAATCAACTACTTGTAATGGTGTTGCTTCATCTGTCTACATGTGATGCACCCCTTGCTGAATCTGTTACTGCTGCACTTCCTTCTCATTTTGGGGCAGCTCTTTTTCTTTATGGAGTTGTGCTCTCAACTCAAGCGAATCCTCCTCTTCTTCCATTCTCTTCTTATCTCTTTGCCTTCACGTGATTTGCTTGTCATGTTGCTGCCTCTTCTATTGAATAGCCATAGCTACTTCTTATACAAGTAGATCTACTCAAAACTTGTAGCTTTGTTCCTCCTCCATGTGGTAAAAAATCTTTCTCTTCCCTTTGTCATGCGCAGGTATGCTTGGCTCTCATGTTTCTGTTACTGCTGCTACTGTTGGTGTTTTGAGTGATGCTACTTCATACTACTATGCTAACCACTCTACATCAAAATGGACTTCTTCATTGGATCTGGAGGAATTCAAGCGACACCTCCATCAGTCCTCCTCAGCCTAATGATATTCCCCATGGATCTAATTTAATTGGGCTCTCATGTTGTGATCCTTCATTACCCAACTCGGTCATACGGGTTGAAGCTTAAGAGGTCAAATTGGTACTTCTTCATCCGTTCAGCTTCAACATCCACTTTCTTGATGCTTCGGATCTCATATAACCCTATCCACAACAAAAGAGTGGGCCAAGGTGCCTTCTTACGCTACATCATAACTGTTAATCCTGCTAAGATATGATATGCTACTTCCTGTATGACAAGCACATCCAAAGAAAACGTTTCCATAACATGAAGAGCCTTCTCCACACTAAACACTCTAATGAACATGCCATCTGGTGTGGAATAACAATCCAGAATACCTAACAATGCCTTCATCACTTTTTCTAACATGCAGGGTGGATCCTATTCGAATACCAACATGTACACTGGGGTGACAAGATGGTTAGACTACCATATGATTACTCCTCTAAATCTACATTCAGGGAATAGCTTGAAATACGTGTTCACAATAGTCTTCACTAGTAGCCATGCCCACTCTAAGCCTAACAACTCATGTCGGGCACAAACTGCATCTAGAATGTACGTGGAAATGTAAATTTTTGCATGCATTCCTTCGAGCGACTGTCAAGCCTTCGTGACTTTCTCCTTCAACTGATGAGCTAGTACGCTAGACCAGTTGCATGGTCTTCCTTCTCTAGCCAGTTGGTCAACGCGACCACCCAAATTTGGGGGAAGTTCTGAGTGCTTTCTTAGCCACTCAGCCGACATGCAAATACCAAGTATTAGTATGCCTTCCTTAATATCTTCATCTTATAGATCTGATTAGGTGTCATCCTGAAACGAGCTGGCTCCTTTACCCAATCCTTCAGAATGTCTCTAGTGTGGCCTCTACTATTAGGGAAGTTGAACAGAGGGGTCATGAGAGTCATGGGCTTGTCCATATTATACATCTCATCATAATCGCATTCCAGAAGGTTTGAAGCTTCTTCCCGCTGACACTGCTCAAGGATGTTGTCTCAAGGTTAGTGTGAGAGACGATCAAGTGAATCATGTCCGCAGATGGGAACACGAGGTATCTGCATGCAATCTTGTACAAGATGGACTTATGAATGTTCACATACGCCTGACAATATTCATGGTCTCCCCCAAAAGTACCTACGAATGTTTAATTCGCCTCTTGCCACTTCAGTTTGATGTCCTTGTCTAGATACAACTTCATATCTTCATATATCAGCAGATCAGAGGACACCTATTAAGCTGTTGCTACGGCTGCCGTATCATCAGTGTCCTAAGATCCTGTTCTCTTGGAAGCAATTGAGATAGATGAACACCTGAATGATATGGAAACAAGCAACATGCATGGCAAGAAATATGTTAGTGAAAACAAAGAAAATCTATGGAATGACACAACACATACATGGGAAACTCATGAGCAAGATAGCGTAAATCTCACTGGGAGTTTGAGTGATTGGCTACCAGAACTACACAAAAGTATGTCTAGACTAACTCAGAGCCTACATTGGCTGTTGGATGTACGAAATGTGCAATCCAATTGGGCGTAGGCTATTGGGATTCTGCAATCCACAATCCCATCTGCGAAGGACTACTGGCCTAGGGACAGATTTGCGCAAATTCTTGGGCCAAACAGCCACTACACTCCAAGAATGCCCAAATCACTTTAGGAGGTGAGTGCTAGGCCATAATGTGCAAGTCTAGAGAGGAAGGTGAGCCTTCCTTCTTGATATTGCGTAATGCAGCCTTCGTGAAGGCAAAGACCGGGCCAGGGTTGGCCCAACTAACCAAGGGGAAACTGAAAGCAAGTAAGTAGATGAAGTGCATGGTGACACTAAGTGATGGTAGAAGTGATAATAAATGCATGCAATACATGAATGGAAGGTTCAAAAAATAGATCAACATGCATGCGGGTGAGGTCGCTCGCTAGTTGGGTGAACCTCCATTCAAAATAGTTTCATGCATGCGACGACAGTGAGATAGAAACAAAAATTGAAATAGAGCAAGGAAAAGAGAGAATATACGTAAATGACAGGAGGTGTTGAAACAAATCAAGAAATCAATATTCACACAAGCGAATACACAGAAAGTGACAGAAATGCTGAAAAAAGACAAGTTGAGGCCACTTAGGCATGAATAGCTGAGCCAAATGTGTAGAAGAGTTTTATATGTGTTGTGGGATGTCAGAGCTCCATGATTGTTGTGAATGAATGAGCTCTCATGCCTTCAATAAATAATTTTGGTCTCATGACACACATGCTACAAATCTAGGAAAAGGATACATTTCGAGGGAAACTTCTAAAGCAACATTCCATGTAAAAATAGCTCCCTAAATCATGGGATTCCTTTTGCATGTTGTCTCTTTCTATTTCGGGAAGATTGGACCATGCATGCATGCAATTCAAGTTTCCTCTGCCCCGTGTGGAACTAGTCAATTGAACTCTCCATGCATGAGAGTGCTCAACTGCTTGGGAAAATGTGCATTCCTGATTGTAAGTTGGGCTAACTGGCCAAGAGGATTGTGCAATTTCTAGGCATAGAAGCTAATTGTTGCCCAAATTTACACAAATATTCGGCTTACCAGCCTGGTTTTGGGAAAAAATGCGCAAATCCCGCTAGGAGGGATGGCTGGAAGGATTGTGTAGTCCTAGAGACCAGTAGGCTGTCAGAGAGGATTGAAAAATTCCTAGAGGGAAGGTTGGCTTCCCTCGAGAAGCCTGGAATTTTCAAGGGGAAGTTTCTCAGCTTGTAGCTAGACAAATTCTAGGTAAGTAGACTCTGAGAGAGATGGATCAAATGTGATCGAAAGGATGCCTTTGTGCAAGGAAAACACTGAAGATTGAGTGCTTGTGTTATGAAACCAGCTCAAGAAAAGATAGAAAAGCTAGATCAACACTTTAGAATTTATCCTCTTCGAGGGGGAAACCTCCTTTACATTACATAAATGAACAATTCTTCGATGATACAAATGAAAAGACCTCCTTTCTATATATAGGAGTCTAAGGGGTCATAACATAATCAGAGCCTACATAATAATACTAATGTAAGGGCACAATAATAACAATAGTGGGCTTCTATGGGGCACAATAGTAAAATTATGGGCACTGCGTGGGTATATCAATATAATAAGTGGGTTGTACTAATAACAGTAAGGGGTTACACTAGTAGTATAGGAGCCTAACATGCCCCTCTCCTTCGAAAAGCATTGTCCTCAATGCTTGAGTAGTTCTTGATGCTTCTGTATAAACTTCTTGTCCTCCCATGTGGAATCTTAAGTGGGTAAGTTCTTCCACTTGATGATATACTTTGAAATTGATTGATTTTGTATCTGTCATGTTATTGTTTATGTGACTGCTCCAGGTTCCAATATGATTTTTCCTTCCTCTTCAGTTTCTGGGAATATTGTTTGAATTGGGATCTTTTGCAACTTTTGAATAAGTAGCCATACTTCTTCATCCTTCTTCCATTCATCCCTTGCTTCATTTATCCAATCTAGTTGGATAATAGAAATAGCACAAAACAATGCTTCCACATCCTCATCCTTGAAGAGTCTTCCCACTCGGTAGGTCGCCATTTTTTAAGTGCATGTAGTATTGCGAACATTTCCTTCTCATAAATAGCTTGCTTGAGATGTAGCAGTAAAAATACCCAATCACCTACATCAAAACATTTTTCACTCTGATGCTGATCTACCTGTTGTTTTGTTTGATTTTGCACCAAAGTGGCATTATCCTTTAAAAGTTGGAGAACTTGTTGTTGATGCTCAATGTGATCTTTCACTGCTTGAACTTTTTTCTTCTTGATATGTCCTTCTATATCTAGAGTTTGAGGAGTGGTAATTTCTTCCAATCCCTTACAAGATATGGTCGGATTCATTTCTTGATGCTCAATGTGATCTTTCACTTCTTGAACACTTTTCGACTTGATATGTCCTTCTATCTTGATAGTTTGAGGAGTCGTAATTTCAACCAATGAATTACAAGATATGGTTGGATTCATTTCTTATTTCTCAATGTGATCTTTCACTTTTTGCACCTTTTTCTTCTTGATATTTCCTTCTATCTTGAGAGTTTGAGGAGTGGTAATTCTTGCCAATGCTTTACAAGATATGGTCTGATTCATTTCTTCTTTCTCTGGGGTGTGGTTCTAGCGTATATCCTCTTCTTTTGATGTTTCTTGATCCTTTCCTTCCTCCTCTTCATATTCTATGTAAAATAATTTCTTCTTAGCACACTTATGACCTTTAGTGCATTCGCTATCACAATTGTAACAAAGCCCTTTTTCTCTTTTTTCTTCCAATCGTTGTGGTGTAAGCCTTGTAGGTTGTGGAAGGCTAGGAGAAACAACACTTCCATCTTTAATGTGCATTGGAAACACTTCTATCATTTTTCTTTCCACTATGTCAGAAAGCCCTTTTACTCTATCCAATTGTTGTGGTGTTGCTCTAAAGAAGTTGTTTCTTTTTGTATCCTCATAATGTGCTATCATTTCCTCCATGAAAATTGACCACGTAACAAGTTTTTTACGAGAACAAAGCCCTTCATACCATAAAAATTGATCTTGTTCCAAATATGAAGATGAAATACATACCTTTTGTAACAATGGTACACCATGTAGATCAAAATATTGCTCCATCTGAAGTATCCATTTTACCGGATCCTTGCCATCAAACTTCCTCATCTTGCTTTTCTTGATTTCAAGAGCTCGATCTTGAAACGACTGTAACTTTGAACTTTTGGATCTTTAAGTTTTGAAATTGTGGCTTGCAGTAGCCCTCTATGTCCTCTTTCCAATTCCATCAATCTGATCCAAATTGGATTCTCGAAGGAAGAGTTATGTAAAATCGCCCACAGTGACTTGACTATAGACTAGTTTAGTAGAGCAAACTTGTACGATGTGCCACAAGTCACTGTTTTGACCTTTGGCTCTAAAAAATATATACAATAAACTATAGTCCATCATATTTCTGTACATTCTTATGAAATTTCAATCCAATGCTCAGAGAAAATGTTATGACGATTTTCCCCAGGTAACCTGTTTGGAATGTAATTCAGGAGTCTGCAAAAAGACCAGCGTCGTCAGATCATATATCCACAAATGTCGCACAAAAAACTCTGCAATTTAGACCTGAGATTCAACACGATGTCTTCTCAAATGGGTTTTTGTTTCAGCTTCTGAAACCTCGCAGAAAAAGATTTATAGCGAAAATTCCACGATGACCTGTTTGGAGCAGCGAAACCCTAGAATCCAAAGCTCTCATACCAAACGTTATGAAACCAACTCAAGAAAAGATAGAAAAGGTAGATCAACACCTTAGAATTAAGCCTCTTCAAGGGGGAAAGCTACTTTACATTACATAAATGAACAATTCTTCGATGATACAAATGAAAAGACCTCCTTTCTATATATAGGAATCTAAGGGGTCATAACATAATGCGAGCCTACATAACAATAATAATGTAAGGGTACAATAATAACAATAGTGGGCTTCTATGGGGCACAATAGTAACAATATGGGAACTACGTGGGTACATCAATATAATAAGTGGGTTGTACTAATAACATAAGGGGTTACACTAGTAGTATAGGGGCCTAACAGCTTGACGAAGCAAGACAAAGAGTTGTGTAACGTTGGTAGGGGAGGCTCCAGAATAGGCTAAGGAAAAATTTTGGAGGGTGGTTGTAGCTGCTTCAACAAGACCATAATACTTTGGTGATAATTTGTTATCCTTCTTACCATACTTGAGGGACATTTGTTTGTATTGTTTTCGTCATCGAAATACCTAGTCACCTACATCAAAATTTCTTTCACTACCATGTTGATCTGCCTATTGTTCCATTTTATTTTGTGCCAAAGTGAGGTTATCCTTGAAGAGTTGAAGAACTTGTTGTTGATGCTCGATGTGATATTCCACTACTTGAACCTTATATTTTTCTCTTAAATATGATTTTATGGATGGTGGATGATATCAATAAAGTATTATAAATGGGGTCATTTTTTCAACAGTATGGAAACAAGTGTTATACCACCATTTAGGCAGAGGAAACCATTTGACCCATTGTGTATGTTTATCATGTACAATGAAACAAAGATATTATTCTAAACATTTGTTCACTATCTCAGTTTTCCGATTAGATTGAGGATGATAGAATGAGATATGAGCTAATTGAGTACCCAGACAAGAAAATAATTTTGTCAAAAAATTTCTAGTGAAAATGGGATCTCTGTCGCTTATAATAATCTTTGGGTTTCCATGTAGTTTTTGCATTGTTTCCATAAATGTAGTAGCAATTCTATTAGCTTTAAAGGGATGAGATAATGCACAAAATTGTGCATACTTGGTAAGTCTATCAACTACCACCATGATGACATTCTTTCCATTGGACTTGGGTAAACGTGTGATAAAGTCCATTGAAACTTCCTCCCAACGTTGACTTGGAATAGCTAAAGGTTATAATAGACTTGGGTTATTATTTGTTTCAACTTTATTTTTTTGGTAAACCAAATATTCTGCCATTAACTTTGAAATATTATATCTAAGGCCATCCCAAAAAAATTTCATCTTAACCTTGTGGTATGATTTTAAAAATCCCGACTGCCATCCTAAGGGAGAGGTGTTCAATTCCATAAGAATATTTTGTTTGAGTTGTTAATTATTACAGAAGTATAAGCGATCTTTATACCATAATGAATATTTTTTCCACCTAAATGTATCAGATGTACTAGGATCTTGTTGTAACTTTTGGATGAGTGCCCACACTTCTTCTTCATTCTTCCATTCATCCCTTCCTTTGTTTATCCAATATATACTTCGACCTCCTCATCCTTTCTTGAAAGTGCATCTGTAACAACATTTCTCTTTCCTTTTTTGTAGATGATTTCAAAGTCATAACCCTACAACTTTGTGACCCATTTTTGGTGCTCTTCTATAGATAATCTTTGTTCTAAAAAGTATTTAAGTCTATCATGATTTGTTTTTACCTTGAAGTGTCTTCCCATCAGTTAAGGTCGTCATTTCTTAACTACATGCAGTATTTACAACACTTCCTTCTCATAAATAGATTTGTGTAAATATTTTCCTTTGATTTGATGACTTTTGAAAGAAATGGGCCTTCCTTATTACATTAAAACAACACCAAATCCATTTCCTGAGGCATCACATTCCACAATAAAGGTTTTTGTGAAGTCTAGCATAGCTAAGACTGGTCCTTGGCACATTGCCTCTTTAAGACATTCAAAGACTTTCGTTGCTTCTGGAGTCCAATAAAATGCACCTTTCTTTGTTAGAGGTGCTACTATTATCCCATAATTATTAACAAGCTTGCGATAATACCCTATCAACCTGAGAAATCCTCGCAGATGCTTTATGGATGTGGGGAGTTTCCATTCGTTAATGGCTTTAATTTTTCTCGGGTCTACCTTAACACCTTCATGAGATACAATATGACCCAAATATTGTACCTCTTGCACTCCAAAGAAATATTTGGATGTTTTCTCATATAATTTTTTCTCCTCCAATAGTTTGAGCACTCTATCAACATGTTGAACATGATCCTTCCAAGACTTTTTGTATATTATTATATCATCAAAAAATACTAACACAAATTTTCTCACAAAGGGCTTAAAAATGGAATTCATCAAACCTTTAAATGTAGAAGATGCATTGGTAAGGCCAAAAGGAATGACCATAAATTCATAATGACCCTCATGAATTCTAATTTTTTTTTAAGAATGTGTTCAGTCTTCATTCTGATTTAATGATATCATGAACGAACATCAAACTTGGTGAAGTAAATTGCAACATTAAATTCATCCAATAATTCATCCAATAATTCATCAATGAGAGGAATGGGAAATTTATCTTTAATAGTGAGCTTGTTGAGTGCCCTATAATTTGGACTCATGCGCAATAATCCATCCTTCTTATGCATAAATACTACTAGAGGAGTGAAAGAATTTTAACTAGGTTGAATTATACCAGCCGCTAGCATTTCTGCAACCATACCTTCAATTTTATTCTTTTGGGCATATGGATATATGTAAGGCCTGGTATTTGGAGGAAAACCTCCTTGAATTAAATGAATAGCATGATCATGAATAGGTGGGAGGCCTTTCGGTGTCTAAAATAACTTGGAATGATTGTCCAAGACTTTTTGGAGATCTGGAGAAATAAATGATTTTGACAGGGGAACCTTTAGCGAACATAATTTTGAAATTAGGCCATGTTGTTATTTATTTGGAACATTTCTCATGTTGTTAGAGTTGATTACCTTTTTTGGTTTCCCTATGATACCCCATAATTCAACTTCCTTTCCTTTTGAAATTTTTTTCAAGAAACGTTCTTCAAAATTAAAAGTTATCATACCCAAAGATTGTAGCCATTAGACTCCTAGTACAACATGAGCACCACCTATTGGAATCGAAAGCATTAGACTATTCAACACATATTATCCCATGGATAGCTTTATATTATGGAAATCTATAGAGAAATTTATGTTTCTTCCATTTGCAACCATCACTTGACACTCTGGTGCTTGATATAGGAAGCAATTCAATTCGTTCGCTATCTTACAATGAATAAAATTATGGGTATTGCCCAAATCAATCAACACTATTACCTTTTTCTTCTTTATATGTCCTTAAATCTTAATATTTTGAGGAGTCGTTATTCTAGCCAATGCATTCCAAGATATTCTCGGATTCATTCCTTCTTTCTCTAGGATATTTTCCTCATGTGTATCCTTTTCTTTTGATGTTTCTAGTTCCTTTTCTTCTTCCTCCTCACAATCTATGTAAAATAATTTCTTCTTAGCACACTTATGACCTTTAGTGTATTTTCTATCACAAATGTAACAAATCCCTTTTTCTCTTTTTTCTTCCAATTGTTGTGGTCTCAACCTTGTAGGTTGTGGAACATTAGGGGAAACAACACTTCCATATTTATGGTTGTGATTGGTAGGCTTCCTTTTTTTCCATAATTTTGATTTCAATTTTTCTTGCTAACTTGAATCCCTTCTCCAATGAATCAAGTTCCCAAATGTGAACCTCATGTTGTATGTTATCCTTTAATGTCCCTAGGAACGCATCAGTCATATGCTCCTCTCGAATATCATTTACCCTTATATTCAATTTTTTGAAGTCCTTAATGTGCTCCACTATTGAACCTTTTTGTTTGAGATTTATCAATTGGCTAAACAAGGTGCTATGATTACGAGAAATATGATGGTCATGATGTATTCTTAGGGGATGATAGGAAGGGTAAAATCATTGAACACAAAAAGGTCAATTTCAAATTGTAAGGTGGAAGGATTAGAGAACTTCCTAGTGTTTTTCATATTCATCCATTGGTTAGAAATTTGATTTTTGTAAGGAAGATGGATGATGCAAGTGTAAAAATATTTTTCAAGAAATATACCTACAATATGGGTTGGGGAGAACTAGTATTGATGTGGGAAGTGTGGATTGGAACTCTGTACAATATTTTACACACAAATATTACTGATGGGTTCAACAGTTTTGTGGTTCCTGAAAGTGGAGTGGAAACCCTAGTGGTCTCTAGAGAAAAGACCATGTTATGCCATTAAAGGCTTGGAAAGTTCATTTGAATACTACATGGTAATGGAATGGTATAAGGTATGTTTAATTTCCCTTCATGTTTTGACTTTTCTGAACATTGTGTATATGGGAAGTAGAATCACGCAAGTTTCCCCTTTGTTGCTAAGAGGGTGAAAGGAATATTAGAGCTTGTGTAGAGTAATGAGTTTCAACATGTGTCAGTTACATCACTTGGTAAGTCTGTGTACTATGTCTCCTTTATATATGAGTTATCAAGGAATACGTGGATAGATTTCCTTATGAATGAATATGAATTATTTGACACGTTTAAAGAATTTAAGGCTCTGGTGGAAAATCAGATAGAGAAGAAGATTAAGGTGTTAAGGACACATAATGGTGGAGAGTTATACAAGAAGGAATTTGAAGAGTTAAGTAAGAAGTGTGGTATAGCACAACAGAAGAATACTCCATACAAATCTCAGAAAAATGGATTTAAAAAAAGAATGGACATGATTTTAATGGAAAAGGTAAGAATAATGCTCAATGGTTTCACGTTAGGAGAGGAATTATGGGTAGACATAGTGGAGACTTCATGCTACCTAGTTAACACATCACCTTCATCAGTATTGGAGGATAAGAATCCACATGAAGTATGGACTCGTATGAAACCCGCTCTTGCAAATATGAGGGCATCTAGCTGTGATGCATATGTACATGTTCCAAAGGAGAAAATAACCAATTTTGATAGTAAATTTGAAAGGTGCACATTTATTGGGTAAAATGATGGTTTAAAAGGTTATAATATTTGGAATTAAAAAACAAGGAAGGTTGTCTACAATCGAGACGTGTTTTTTAGAGAGGTGAAAAATGTTATTAAACATGAAGTCATACCAAAGGAACCTCTGAAGATAGAATTTGCGCTAAACGAGGAAGAATCAGAATCTACAACAAAACAAGAATTAGAAAATGAAGAGACACAAACTCAAGCTTTGAGAATATCAGCTCGAGAGATAAGGTAGTGAGAATGGTATATCCCATGTGATTTTTATTCAAATTTTGCTTTATCTATTACTGATGATGATCCCATAACTATGAGGAAGGTAGTGGATTGAGAGGGTGAAAAACTCTCAAAATAAACCATGGTTGATGAAATGGCACCTTTGAACAAAAATAATGCTTTGGATGCAGTGGAGCTGTCAGCTAGAAGGAAACGCATTAGAATAAAATGGGTGCTTAAGAAAAATACTAATGTAGAAGGCATGGTAGAGAAATAAAAGGCTTGGCTGGGAGGAAAAGGTTATTCTCAGGTGCCAAGAACTAATTTTGGTGATATTTTTTCTCCTTTTTCCGAGTTAGCTTCTACTATATCATTTTTATCTTTTGTTGTTTCTTTTGATTTTGAGGTATAATAGATAGCTATTAAGAGAACATTTCTTCACAAAGAGATATACATGAAGTAAATTTAAGGCTTTGTGGTGAAGGGTAAGAAACAAGTGGTATGCAGGTTCAAAAAATCTTTGTAAGGGTTAAAATAGTCATCAAGGATGTGGTATCAGAAATTTGATACATATATATCCAGACTTGGCTTCACCGAAAGAAAAGACGATCACTTTGTATATTCTAAATTAACTAGTGATCATGTTTTTTATTAGGTATTGTATGTGGATGATATGTTATTGATTTGAAATGGCAAAGAAATTATCGAGGATTTGAAGACCCAATTATCCTCCAAATTCGACATGAAGGATCTTGGCACTACAAACCATATTTTTGGCATGGAAATTAAATGAGATCATGTAAACAGGAAGCTCTAGTTAAACTAGAGGAAGTATGTCAAGATAATACCCCAAAGGTTTAATATGCAGGATAGCAAACCATTGAAGCTTCCTATTCTTGTATGTGTAAATTTATGTGTTGAACAGTGCACCAAGACACAAGAAGAGGAAGAGGACATGCAATTTTTTCCATATGCAAGTGCAATTAATAGTCTAATGTATGCAATGGTCTATACAAGAGCATACATTACACATGCAGTGGGAGTATTGAGGAGGTTATGTCAAAACTAGGAAAGGAGCATTGGACAACAATGAAGTAGGTTTTCATGTATTTTTGTGGCACTATTTTTTGTAGTTTGTGCTACCAAGGATGATCGGGACCGAAAAAAGTTTGGATATCCATGGCTTTGTTGAAGAAAATTGGGCTGGAGATATCGATCAGAGAAGATCTACAACTGGGTATGTGCTTAACCTGTTTGGAGGAGCTGTCATTTAGATGAGAAAGAGAGAGTGTGTAGTGGCATTTTCAACTACATAGACATAACAAATGGTAACCCCTTCTGCAAGCAAGGAAGCACTTTGGTTTCAGAGATGGTGTTCAAGTATGGGGTTAGTATGGTGAGCTATAAGGATATATTATGATAGCAATAATGTAATCTTATTGGAAAAGAAACCTTCTTATCATTTAAAGACAAAGAACATTGATGTTCAATATCACTTTGTGAGGGATATGGTTGAGGACAAAAAGGTGTTGTTGGTAAAGGTGGACACTTTGAAGAATGTTGCAGATGCATTGATGAAGTGTGTGAGCACTGAGAAGTTTTCTTGGTGTAGAGAAACAATGGGCATTGCAGGGCTAGATAAATGACTAAGCTCTCATGTGACCCCCTGTGTGGAAAAGAAAACAACAAGTGGGATAATGATCGAGGTGTGTTATATTATTTCCACAACTAGTCCCGAGAAAAAAAAATTAGACCCTATAATAGGTCGGCGGCCCTACCTATGACTTTCTACATGGTTTTTGCACATGGTTTTGGGCATACTAATTTTCTTCCCATGGTATTTTATAGATCTCGCGAGGGGAACTACTGTTATATTCTAATCTAATGTTAATGGATTGGGGTTTATGAATTCTTTAACATGTATATATATATATATTATATATATTTTATATAATATAATATATATTCTATATAATAATATATATAATATATATGTATGTATGTAGTATGTTATGTTATGTATGTATGTATGTATTGTAACATTGGAAGGAACATAATGAAAAACCAATCTCGTAGTCTAATTTTTGGGATCGAGGAGAAAATATTTGTGTATATTTGTCTTATGTTCTCACCATCGTATATTTATGTCTTAAGAATTATTTTTCATGTAATTCCTTCATAGGGTTAGAACATACAACAAGGAATGGAAACTGAATGTTGGAACTATACAATTAACTTAAATTCACGAGCAAGTATTTAGATTGAATCCATAAAGAAATTAATTTAAATCTAATAATAAAATCGTCCAAAAACTCACCTTAAAATCTATGAAGTTGTTCTAGTTGATCACATACCTTTTCGTATTAATAGTCCTTAAAGACATGGAGGATTATTTTTTAAAACTCATCCAAATTATGTATAGAGGAAAATCACAATGATCTATATGAGTCTTTCGCTAAGCCTATAAAAGTAAGAGATCATCCTACACATCATATCTTCATCAATATCAATATTGTTACAATTTAAAATAAACCAGAGAAGATGATTATAACAAAAAAATATTCTTCTTACCATTAAACTTAGTTTTTGATAAGATATTTACTATGTGCATTAGAGTAGTGGTAGGTGGAATTCGAGTGAACCAACTCCAAATAGGTAGTTTAGAAAGACAACTTATTATTGGCCATCATTATGTGCAAAAAGTATTAATGGGAAAATATGGCCTCATGAACATAGAGACCACCTCGTCACAGTCCCAAGTGAAACACTTTTCTATTTATGGTCATCATTGTGTCTTCTTCTATTGGGTCTAGTTACCCCCTCATTATCACTACTAACGTGTCATGTCTCTAAGTTATAATCAACAAGAAGAGGAAATCTAAATTACCTTCCTGTGCTGCATTGGACATGCAAGAAAGCAATCCTTAAGGTGAATTGAAGGCTCAACTATGCCACACCTAATATTTCTCCTATGTAAGGAGACATAATGGATAAATTCTAAATGCAAAACCTATTCTAGGATGTAAGTAACAAAAAAAGAAAAAGAAAAAAATAGAATGATTTTAATTTCAAATCTTGTGATTGGTGGGATGGAATTACAGAAAACTCCTCAAATGGTGTGTGATATAGGCTATTGGTTGGAACACTATAGAAGCTTCATATTAACCATGCCTGACCACCCTCGATGGAACCGACTCAACTGCACCTCATCGTCGTTTAATTCTATATGGTCGTGAATGCTACCTCACTCCATTTACTCTCCACAGCTGGTGCAGTGACAAAGACATCAATTTTCAGCTCCCAATGACATCTTGCATTTCATTTTCAAACAATTAGGTATGGAGCTCGATGAGGTTGAATACTCTGTTGACCATTTTGTTGAAGTTTCCATTTGGATGTCACCTCCCTCGATCTCGGAAGGGTTGTTTCCTCATCATAGTGACCGACTAGATGTCCTTGCACCCTTGCCATTGATTTCAGGTCCCTCCTTCTCGGTCGTTTCTCTGCTTGAAGACCCCCTCACATAGCGAGATTCCGCTACACCCGCCCCCATTGCTAACATCCCTACAATTTTTGGCTAGGTGCATAGTGTTTGACCAATCCATTAACAGCTTGGGTTTTCCACCTCACCCTCTACTTTCCGATTCTCATTACCCTTCATCAATCCCAATAGGAGGACCCTCGATACTAACTCACAAAACCCCTCCCACTACACATTCGATGGCTCCCACCTCTAACTGTTTTGCAATCTCTCCTTCGAATCTTGAAGCAAATGCTAGATGGTTTGGAGCATATTTAGAGAAGTCCCACTAGCACGCTCTTTAGGTGGATGTATTCGATAAGGGTCGTAGGCCATGAAAAAAGGTGAAGTGTGTCAGAGAAAGGACTCAGGATATTGCTCTACGTTTCGAGGAGGATATCGAGTGGGGTGAGGCCATGGACAATACTCATAGGGTTTTGGTGGTTAGGGTATGAGGGTGGAACTACACCACGACTAGGCTTAGGAAATGGACTACAAATATTTGGGGACAAGACATGACTGGACTACCTTTTGTATAAACCTTTCTGCGGGGATGGTTTTCATTGGGTTTTACAAGGGACAAACATACCACCTCGGTATTATCTAGTTTCTAGCACATTGAGCAAACCCGTGCCCTCCTCCAAATATGGAACCCTCTTTTTGATCCTTAGAGAGAGAAATTGGGTGCAAGACCATTGTGGGTCAGATTATCACTCCTTCCATTACACTTCTCATCGGAGGAAATATTTAGACGCATCTAGAATATTCTAGGAACCTATTCAGAGCATGATAAATCATACCTATCCATGTGCATCATGGTGTATGTGACGATACTGGTTCATCTCAATAGTAGGGAAGGACTACAAGAGAAAATTACCCTACTCTGGAAATATTACTCTCGAGTGTAGATCCTTAATTATGAGGGGGTCTCGTTTAGGTGAAGGAGTTTCCACAAGGTGGGCCATCTAAGGATTATCCTCTGAAGGAGACAACTAAAGCAATGGATCAGGGAAAGACAATCCCATCCAAAACTACCAAAGTACTTGAGCAACACACCAACACTGAAGCAACAAAGAAAGAGACGGGAAAGAGGAATCCAAAGAAGCATGGAAATTCACCCATTTGGCCTCCCTCTCATTCTATGACGAGGGCCACGGAGGTTGCTGCAGATGCACTATCTTCGGATATGCCTCTCTCTACAACCTGATCTTTTAATTTCACTACATCATGTTTATTTTTTACTTCATCTTCCATTGATCAAAATGATATTGCACATTCTTGCCCGAATCCTCATTCCTTGGCCTGCACTTTGGAGCCTCCCCCTGACTTTCTCATGTATGCCCTCATCCTTCTCGGAGGTGAATTCCCATACCCTATCCAATTACTTTGAGAAGGGGTCTCACTCTCACACCTACCCACCCATATCTCTATCTTGATCATAGCCTCTTGCTATGATTGGCATTGGAATCATATCCCCTCCCATCACTGTATAACCTCCTCGGGGTCGACACTCCTCTCTCTATAAAGCCAAACAATAGGCATGTGTGGAAGACATCTCAAGTCGCTAGCTAGCCACAGACAAGGTTCTTAGATCATAAAAGACACTGGGCCATCTCCCTCATGAAGCTTCTCTCCTACAACTGTTGTGGGTTAGCTAGTCCCGAGAAAAAACTACCATTTCAAAAGCTTCTAAGCACTAAGATGGTAGATGTCAAGCATGGAAATTCACCCATTTGGCCTCCCTCTCATTCTATGATGAGGGCCACGGAGGTTGCTGCAGATGCACTATCTTCGGATATGCCTCTCTCTACAACCTGATCTTTTAATTTCACTACATCATGTTTGTTTTTTACTTCATCTTCCATTGATCAAAATGATATTGCACATTCTTGCCCGAATCCTCATTCCTTGGCCTACACTTTGGAGCCTCCCCCTGACTTTCTCATGTATGCCCTCATCCTTCTCGGAGGTGAATTCCCATACCCTATCCAATTACTTTGAGAAGGGGTCTCACTCTCACACCTACCCACCCATATCTCTATCTTGATCATAGCCTCTTGCTATGATTGGCATTGGAATCATATCCCCTCCCATCACTGTGTAACCTCCTCGGGGTCGACACTCCTCTCTCTATAAAGCCAAACAATAGGCATGTGTGGAAGACATCTCAAGTCACTAGCTAGCCACAGACAAGGTTCTTAGATCATAAAAGACACTGGGCCATCTCCCTCATGAAGCTTCTCTCCTACAACTGTTGTGGGTTAGCTAGTCCCGAGAAAAAACTACCATTTCAAAGGCTTCTAAGCGCTAAGATGGTAGATGTCAAGCATGGAAATTCACCCATTTGTCCTCCCTCTCATTCTATGACGAGGGCCACGGAGGTTGCTGCAGATGCACTATCTTCGGATATGCCTCTCTCTACAACCTGATCTTTTAATTTCACTACATCATGTTTATTTTTTACTTCATCTTCCATTGATCAAAATGATATTGCACATTCTTTCCCGAATCCTCGTTCCTTGGCCTGCACTTTGGAGCCTCCCCCTGACTTTCTCATGTATGCCCTCATCCTTCTCGGCGGTGAATTCCCATACCCTATCCAATTACTTTGAGAAGGGGTCTCACTCTCACACCTACCCACCCATATCTCTATCTTGATCATAGCCTCTTGCTATGATTGGCATTGGAATCATATCCCCTCCCATCACTGTGTAACCTCCTCAGGGTCGACACTCCTCTCTCTATAAAGCCAAACAATAGGCATGTGTGGAAGACATCTCAAGTCGCTAGCTAGCCACAGACAAGGTTCTTAGATCATAAAAGACACTGGGCCATCTCCCTCATGAAGCTTCTCTCCTACAACTGTCGTGGGTTAGCTAGTCCCGAGAAAAAACTACCATTTCAAAGGCTTCTAAGCACTAAGATGGTAGATGTCGTATTTCTTCAGGAAACCCTATGATTAGAAGAGGCCAGCACTCACTTCCTCAAATTCATGCTCCCCAAATGATTATTTCACTCCCTTGATGTTAAGGGGCATTCACAAGGTGTTGTGATGGGATACATTATGAGGACTCTCCAACTATGTAACATTTGGGGAGGAACTAGTCATATTGGGGGTGATATATACTCATCTAAATTTGGTACTTACATTGGACTCATCAATGTACATGGTCAATTCAAAAATCAAGGAGCCTACTTGATGCAGTTGTTAAGCTGTAATCTTCTGTAAGTGGATAACCTTATTCTAGGAGGAGATCTTAATTTATCTATTGGATATTTAGAATCATGGGGTGATCATGCTCAGATTGATCCATTATCTGATTTATTTGAAAATGTTCTCGAGGATCATAGCCTCATCGATATCCCTTCCGTTAAGTTACAACCCACCTGGAGGAACAAAAGGACTGGGGAGGATAGTCTAGCTAGAAGATTAGACCACTTCCTCATAAAAAAGAAACTGCTTGGAATGGGTTCCAACTATAGGTGGTGGGTTGGTTTGGGCGGACTATGAAACCACTTGCCCATATACCTTGAATTTGGACGAGGTATGATTAAACCCAAAGAACCATACAAGTTCAACTCAACATGTTTGAAAGATGGAGACTACAACAAACTCGTAACTGATTATTGCAATTCCAACATTCCTACTATAGGTGGGAATATAACGGAAGGATTTATCCACAATCTAAGTGAGAATAGGAGGCTAGAAAAAACATGGGCACACAACAAGAGACTGATGGATGGAAAAACCCTCAGGGACACTAAAGCTGAGATTGTAGAGCTCGAGAGTTAACATGGAAGGGGATACACAACACTTGAACAAAAGGAGAGGCTGACAACCTTAGTAGCACAAAGAGGAAAAATAGTGAAAGACAAAGAGGAGTCATGGAGGCTATGAAGTAGACACATTTGACTTCTTGAAGGTGATGATAACATAAAGTTCTATCACAAGTTTTCTAATGGATGAAAATCAATTAATACCATTTGGCACTTGAATAATGAACATGGCTTTAGAGCAAATTCATCTAAGCACTTACCCTCCCTTGGCACATCTCACTTCAAGAAACTTCATAGAGATCCACGCAATGCATCTTTGGGTGAAATGATGATAGTTTTCCTTGGTTTGAGTACTAGGATGATGCTTTGGACCTTAACAAGGCTGTCACTATGGTGGAACTTGAAGCCACCCTGAAATTGTTCAAGAAAGACAAGAGTCCTAGACTAGATGGTTGGTGAGTCGAGTTCTACATTGCGCTTTTGAAACTTCTTGGAGGAGACCTACTCAATTTAATTGAAGACTACGTAATCACTTGGAAGATATACGAAGCCTTCAACACCACATTTATTCCACTCATCCTTAAATCTAATAACCCCAGCTCTTTTGAAGGATTTCGTCCCATCTCCCTTTGTAAATGTATCTATAAGATGATTGCCAAGATCATTTCCAATCGCCTTCATCCCATTTTATCCTCACATATGTCCTCTAAATAATTCAATTTCCTTTAGGACCATTAGATCCATGAAGTTTTGGAATGGCACAGGAGGTGGTGCATTCTGTACTGAAGAAAAAGTTCAAAGGTATGATTCTCAAGGTAGACCTCTCAAAATATTTTGATCGTGCTAGTTTGTTATATATGAGAATGCTCTTAACTCATCTTGGCTTCCCCATACAGTTTATACAATGGATCATGTGTTTCATAACAAATATAACCTTTAGTGTTCTTATGAATGGATCGACATCTGCTTTCTTTCACTTAGAAAGAGGTCTCACGTAAGGATGCCCTCTCTCCCCTCTATTATTTTTGTTGATTATGGAGGGCAACAATAGACTCATCTTGCAAGAACACAGGATGGGAAGACTACAGGGCATCACAATTACAGATAGCTACATTCTAACCAATATCCTCTTTATAGATTATGTGTTGATCTTTCTTAATGGAGGATCAGTGGATCTAACCGATCTACAGAACGTCATGGTCATATTCTAAACTACTACTCATATGGATATCAATAGCCTAAAACCCACTTTAATGGTTTCAGGGTGCACACCTGATAAAATTTAGTTCGCCCTCCACAGATTCCCATTCACTCTTGTATAGTTGGATGATGGACTTAGGTAGGTGGGATACTTAATAAAACCCCTCAAATACAAGGGTGCAGATTGGACGTGGTTAATTTCTAACCTAGAGAAAAGGCTTAATATGTTACACCACAAGTACCTCACTAGAGAGCGTCGGCTAGTAAATATTAAAGCTGCACTCAAATCTATACCTATATATTGGATGTCCCTTTCCTAGATCCCTAAGGGCATACTCTCTCGAATCCAAAATCTTTGCTGAAAACTTGTTTGGAATGACAAACAGTCCAAATGAATTTTTGCATGGGCTAGATGGGAATTTCTAGCACTACTAAGGAAATGGGGGGGTTGGGGAATTAAAAGACTGGATGATTTCTCTAGTGCACTCACTGCTAAGATGAAATGGAAAGTGGTCACTACATGTAGCTTATGAACAAGGGTGGCATACTTGAAATATATATATACCCACAACATGATGGACTCGATCCGACGAGCCAACTGCAATAAGTATGGGATATTTATCACATGGAAAGGAGTAATAAAATCCTTGCCTCTTATCTTAGATGGGATCACTTAGAAAATATAGTTTGGATCAAGGGTGTGCATTGGACTAGATCTCTGGATTAGAAGCAAAAACTCACACACACTCCCACAAGAATTGATGCACCTACTCAACAATACAAGTCTCATTAATGTTATCCATATTGTAGATCAAGAGAACTCCACAATTTTTCAACAGTCATGGAATACTTCTCATCATCTACATCTCCCATAGATCTCGCATCATCACTCGGAGGAATACATTGTTGCACTAACTGAATCACATATTAGGATCACAAAGGGAGATGATGAGATAATATGTGTCCATGCAAAAAATGATATATACTCTCCAAAGGATGCATACCTCTATATCACTGTCATCCATCGGCTACCGACTATGAAACACTCATGGAAACATTTGTGGAAACTAAGGCACCCCCTGAGAATGAGACTCTTTGTGTGGACATTGCTAAAAAACAAGGCCCCTACCAGGGACAACGTGAACAAGAGAGCTCTTCATGGACCCTCTCGGTGCAGCATATGCAAGAGCAACACAAAAACTATCGACCACCTCTTCCTTACCTCCCTAGTCAGTGTGGACCTCTCAAACACCACCATTTGAGCCATCAATATACATTGTCAATGATAGGGTATGTTTGTTCTAGGTGCATGGATATCATGGCGAACGTTAGCAAATTTGAATAAGGTGAGAAACCTATCACTCCTCCTTTATTGGGTGATATGGATAGCATGAAACATTTACATCTTCCATACTACCATTTCACATTAGCCCTCCATCTTTGCCCACATAATGGCCACCTATAACTCCATCCCTCACGACGATTCTCCTCCTACCTCTAGGAACATTGTCCTTGAGGTCATGAACCTACACTACCCCTCAACGTATTTTAATCAATCTTCATAGGATGCAAGTTGTGGGCGAGGTGCTATCCTATACCTCTCCACCTCACATTGCATTAAAATCTAAATGGGTCTCGAAAGGGGCACCAATAATTATTCTTAGCTAACCACTCTAAGACATCTCCTACACTTTTCCATGGAGAAACATTACAGAAATACACAAATATTTGGGAGCTCCACGAATGTTATCAACTCGATAAACAACACATCAATCTATCATGCATATTCTCTAAGACCTATTTTGGAAGAGGCACATACATTCATTTCACATTTTGATCTTTTTGTTTATCTCCATATCTATAGTAAATGCAAGGAGATTGTCGATCAGCTATCCAAGGAGGCTGCAAACTGGCCTCACGGTACTTGGATAATACAAGAGAAGAGGGATGGTGAACAATATCAATACTACCACCGCCCATATATGGATTACACACCATAACTCGCTGTGAGGGGCTTGATTTACATGTTTATGGTTTTGCTTAATCTATGAGTACAATTGTATATTTCTATTTACTAGATGTATATATAAGACAAATAACAGTACTCCGTGCGAGGAGTTTTTTTACCTCTTTAAAAAATAGAGTAGATAAGTTCCTCCATGCGTTGAGAATCAAAGATCTTTTCTGATACATTTTATTTTTTATATGTCAACAACCTCACCATATAGCATATTCAACTCCATCTACATTATGTAATTTTTTTATATCAATGGAAATTACGATTTTTCTAAGGGGAAAAAAACAAAAAAAAAATAAAAAACTAATATATCATATCTTGACTAGTGCAAGATATAGATCTCATTTGGATAAAGAAAAAATTGATTAAAAGAATTTGAATTTAACATGTTTTTTTTTGTGATGAATATCATTCTCATGAAAGGGTTCTCACATGATAACAACAGCCAGATGCACACAATCACAGAAATTTAATTATAAATTATGCACAAATGGTGTATGTGCAAAACACACCCACACACAGATTACATTGGGATCACTCTATTAAATAGAGTTTTTGAGATCCAACTTATTCCTGATTTAGATAGAGTGGTTGAGAGAATTTCTCAACCATCACAAACCAATCTCTCAAATAAGGAATGTAAGCATTAATTCCAACATCCCCCCTTAATGATTACATTACATCAAAATAACAAAATAACAAAATAACAAAATAATCAAGCTTGTCAGTAGATTCTCCATCAAGTTGCCTCGTAACCCTCGGAAAGGTGTAGTTGGCAAGTTGGATTCCCGAGTTCCTTTCTCAACTCCCGAATCAAGGATCTCCCGAAGTCAATTACTGAACATCATTCCAATCTGTCGCATAACCTCATTAGGAAACCACTTCCACGTCTACCACTAATGAGGGATCCTTCCCTAGATCCGCAACTGCCATACTATCTGGACAACCATCCATATTGAGCCTTACTGCTACTTGATCTATAAATACTGGCATCAGACACATAATTGAACTGCTGGTTATTTTAAAAGAGTTTAATAGGTTCACTCTCTTCATTAAATTCATCATCTGAATTCAATTGGTATTCAACTGTGGTTATATTTGCTGATTCTTTCCCTTTTAACACATCACTAGCACGACTTCTGCAATTCCACGCTGTATGCCCAATTTTCTTGCAATAGTGGCATTCAATGCCACCCTTGTTTGCATTTTTCTTTCTATCCTTGCTTTCAATGGCATTCTTCTGAAGTTTTCTTCTCATCCTCTGGTTTCAATCGCTTTTCCTCCCCGAGAAGAGCTGCAATTGTCTCTTGCAATGTTTGTGTAGATATTTGACTCAAAGTGAAAACAACATTACTATAACTTGAAGGAAGACTATTTAATAATACAGCTTTAGCATCTTCATCCTCTACCTTTGTCCTAGCTTCACCTAATTGTCTTAAAAGAGACATTAGATTATTTATATGACTGGACATAGATGTCTCCTCATTCATTTTCAGACTAAATAATTGCAGCTTTAGGGAAAATTTTACATTAGTAGATTTTACACCAAACAATTGAGCCAAATGTTCCCATAATTTCTGTGATGTTTTAGTAAGATCTACATGATGTAATTGTGAATCAGAAAGAGCAAGTCCAATAATAGACTTAGCTTTATCATCTCTATTTTTCCATTCAACTAACTCTTTGGCATCTGTAGGTGCTCCTTCTGAACCATTCACTATTCCCCACAAGTTTTTATTCATCAATTGCAGTTGTATTTTTACTTTCCATGAGGGAAAATTCAGACCACTGAATTTGTCTAACACCACAAACTCCATGATAAAAGAGGATGAAAAATACCTTTTCTAAAGTGGCCAGAAAAAATCCTGGGAACGAAAACGAAGGAATCGATGAGTAGTGTTATCCACGGCGAGTTTAAGCTTGCCCTATAGCTGAACAACCCATTTGAAATTGTGATGTCTAAGACCTGCAACCCGAAACCCTTTTCCTCCTTGCTGGCCGACGCAATCTCCTATCACACGTTGCCCATCTTTTGCTAAACCAGGCCCACACTTCGACCAAGCGCAGGCCACAACCCTTCACCTTCCAAAAAATTGTTGGTCTCAGTCATGCATCGTGGGCATAGGTTCCACGATCCACGCCGAATTTGCTACACCACGGGCAATCTCACTATGATCTCTCTACGGTCCTTCCTTTTGGTGATCTTGGTCTCCTTCACGGCTAGGTTGAAGGCAACTCCACGCCGCCAATGCAGAAGATGCCAAAAAAGATTTGCAGAGACTTACATATTGAAAGTTGAAACAACGAAGGAAAGAAACAAAGTATATTCAATGAGTTCGATCCCCCTCGAATTCTCCCAAATTCCGCGGATTGATCTGATTGCGCTGGTCATCAATCTGCACTCTCAGTTCCTTTTTGCTAAAACAATACACAGGCCTCTGATCCTGTGCTCCGATACCATGATAACAACAGCCAGATGCACACAATCACAGAAATTTAATTATAAATTATGCACAAATGGTGTATGTGCAAAACACACCCACACACAGATTACATTGGGATCACTCTATTAAATAGAGTTTTTGAGATCCAACTTATTCCTGATTTAGATAGAGTGGTTGAGAGAATTTCTCAACCATCACAAACCAATCTCTCAAATAAGGAATGTAAGCATTAATTCCAACATCACAAATGATATAATTATTGCAAAACATGCTTTACTTGGAGATTTAAAATGACGAAAAATAAGTCATCAAAACTAGGAAATAGTTCACTTAATTCCAAGTGCAATTGAAGTGATTCAATAACAAATTTCTAAGTAAATAGTTACTCATAAACATGATTATAGCATAAGAGAGAACCAAGAAGTCAATAAGATATCAATGCTTAGAAGATCAAATAGCATATGTAATAAATAACTATCTCCATATCTCAACTAATTGAAAAATATGAAACAAAAAACATGAATTTTTCATTCCAAAGAGTATTATTTGGGTTTACAAAAAAAATTACTTAAATAGTGATAAAACCTAAAACCCTTTCTTTGAATTTTACAAAGAATCTCCAATAGTCCTCCCAAGATCTTCAACTCTTCCCATAGAGAATAGATCTTCAGTTATGTAAGTCCAACCTCTACAATGGAGATCAAATATTTAAAAGGAGAACTTTCAAACTTATATCTAAGCTCTCATATTCACCTAACTCTAAAATTCTCTATACCAAAGTGGTGAGAAGAAGTCTTAGCAAAGAGGAACCCCTTCCTCATTATCAAAACAATGTTTATAATTATAAAAAGAATATCCAAAATGAAGAATTGTTTGACAATGTTTGGATCCATCAAGTTTGGAGCTCCAAATCCTCTTTTTCTTCTCCTTTGGATCAATCCTCATTACTTCAAATCCTTGGTTTCCTCTGAGTACAACAAACTATGTGTATAATCAATTCAAAAATAAATCAAATTGCACATCAAAACCTAAAATACAGAATTGGAAATAAAAAATCTCAAACTAAAACCTCATTAAAAAATAGAATGAAATGAAATTTGTGCTTCCAAATGATCTATGCCCAAACCTCTTTGGCGGAAGAAGGTTGCCTTCAAACCAATTTGCAACATCAAAAGTCTTTGGCAAATGAAAATGCTTCAAAATATATTGCAAATTGATTTTTTGTTAGAATTTCATAGCCTCTACTTCTCCTACATTATAGGCATAGAAAATCTTTATTTTTATTGGATTTAATTCTACCATATTGTTCTAAGTTATTTTAGTATTCCAAAATGACATCCTAAGCTTTATCTATTAGAGCCTTCCAAAATATTAATTTTCAAAATTGTAAAAATATTCAAAAATATTAATCTTAACTAATTTTAATGTTTTTATGTTTTTAATTAAAATTTAATAATTTATGGAAAAATTATTATATAAATTAATAATTAAAAAAAACATAAACCTAATTATTTAAATTAAATAATAAATAAAATTAAAAGGCATATATGTGCTAAAACAATAAAGTATAGTAAAAAGCTAAAATGGAGGTGTAAGTGGAGTATAGTGAGAAGAGAAGGTTTATATGGAATGTATGGAGGAGGGAACTAGGATACGGGCTCTTGGAGAGGGCCCTCCCTCACATTGATAAATAGTTTTATAACTTTGCAAGCCCCTCTTGTACACGCAGCTATACAAGTTTCTCACTATGACACCATCATGGGTATCCCATCCCATCATCCCTTTAGTTTGGGGTGTTGACGATATTGAAGGGGAAGGATGATATAAGTATATTTATAAATATAATTTATATAAAACAATTATATTTATATTTATATTTTGAAAAAAATTATATATATATATATATATATCATAATATATATATATTATATATATAAACTATAAGAGAAAGAAAGAAATGTGAATGCAAGGGCTTATACTTAATTTTTAAATATTAAAAATTATTATTAAATGATATTATATATTAATGAATATAAGTAAATTAATTAAATTATTTTAGATTATTTTTTTCAGATAATTACATCATAAGATTTGCACTTTTAGAACCAACCAATGTGGTTATCTCATGACAATGACAAGGTAAAAGAAATGGGACATTCTTAGTAATTAAATAGTAAAGATGCATTCCGACTTAGAACCCTTATCAGTAACTGAAATAATATTATTATTATTATTTAATTTTTTAATATTTTATATTACTTAAATACCAAAAAGGTTTGATAAGAATTATTTAATATACTTAATTTAGTAATAAAAAGTTTTAACATTTTAATGTTAAAAGTTAGAAATAAAAAATAGTTTTTATGGTTCAAAATACCAAGGACCATTATAAATTCTTTTGGTTAGGTTAAAGATCATATTGACACTTAGGAAACTAAAGGTATTTACCTCATCCCATGTTCATGGGTCACTACATATATTGGAGAAACTAGCTAAAGGATCCATGACTAGCCACACATAAGGCACAATAGTTAAGACTTTTGGCCTTTAGTGTGCCCCATAAGTCAAAACACCATGTGTTGTGTATTGAGGATTCCAAAGTAGTGGCTAGGGTTGACCATTTCCACTATATGAAGATTAGAGAGGTTATTTAGATTGAAAGGCATGCTAGGAATTTCAATAGATATGATAACACATTATTTGTAACTTAATATTCATTCTCCCTTTATTTATAAGATATATCTTTATTTTGATTTTTAATTTATTTAATTTCAATTATTGATCTCCTAATTACTTTTATAGTATCTAGCCTCCTTTTTCCTTGTAATACATATTATTGATATCTAAACCTTACTAGTTTTAATATTACTTATAATCTCCCTATAAAATTTTATAAATTATAGCTAGCCTCCTTATTAATTTATGGATTTGTTTATCCTTATATTACTCTCATCCTGAAGATGGATCCCACTTGGGATTCGAAAACGTAGGTTCAAAAATGATAAAACTGTGGATTCTCCGGTCAATTATTCAAAAAATATTTATTAATTCCTATCCCCCTTCCCAAATCTCTTTACATTGTTTTGGAACCAAATCTCTTACCCTTGCACCTAATCATCATCTAATATTACATAAATATATATTTTTAATTTATACCGCTTCATATATATATATATATTTATTAACTATTCATATTTTAACCCCATAAAATCTACTTTATTACTAAATTAATAATATTAATAATGTGTATTAAAAAAATTTGGATTTTAAATAATATTAAAATATAAAAACTTATTTTTTTATTTTGAACTTTTAATATTAAATATTAATTTTTTAAAATAAAATTAAAAATATTATTATTATTTTAAATAATATTTTATTACTTGTTCGAGTGTTCTAGAATGGGTTGTTTTCAATTCTTATTATAGTGTTCTAGAATGGGTAGTTTTCAATTTTTATTATTTATTCATCAAGATTTTATTATTTCTGTCACATTATGTTGACCATGAACCACATTAGTTGGTTCCAAAAGTGGACCAAATCCTCATGTCATTATTCCTAAATACATTTATTTACAATATGGATCACAAAAGCATCAAATATAAATTACCTTATTTACATAACTTAAATTAATTAAATTTACAAAACAAAGCAGAATATATTTTTCACATTTTAGACCTAAAGCATTCAAAATCACTAAAATTTTAAATAAATAGTGTTTTCAAACCATAAATCCAAACTCAGCAAAATTAAAGTCTTTGGGAAAACCACATGCAATGAAGCTTAGTATAACCAAAATTTACATATAGGTAGTCTATATTACCAATTAAAATTAACTTGTGTTATGGGGAATTTATTATTTAAAAGCCACTAACAGAAAAGAATATTTAAAAATGGGTACTCTATGTGTTATATGTTTTGGAGGTCTTTAAGACATATTTTAGTGTTTAAATTTTGAATAATATGACATGGATTTCTTGGAATCACACATTTTAGTTGCGAAATGTCCATAATTAAAGTCGAAATGTCTTTTTAGGGTTTTGAATTGGTATATCCACTCTGAAAATCATTTTAAAATACAAAAATTAGGATTTTGTCAAAAAAAAATGGGCGCCAAAACTTCAAAACTTATCCTTTTGAGACAGTGTCAAATACCACTAACTAACCGTGGTATTTGTAATACTCTGGTTATTACTCATGGTATTCCCATCAAACATCATAATAAAAGGAAGGAGAGGTGTCCATGATTTGGTGAATTGTTTCTATGGTCCTGTGCGCTGATGGTCCTGTGCGCTGAGACAGTATATTGGAAGTAAGTAGTGTTTCTTGTGCTGCCCAAGTATATTGGAAATAGGTATTTCTGCACATTCTTTTACTCATTTTCTTATATTCAATGATTATTGTTTGAATTGTTGTAGGTTCTGATATTGGTTTGAATATCAACCAAAAATGCTTCGAGAAACATACGCAATTGATTGCGTCACCGGAAGACAAATTGAGCAGGAGAATGGTTGCAGGTATCCAGGTAAGATACCGAAAAGGAAAAGGATACCGAAAAGGAAAAGGAAAAGGGTTCCCAACCAATTAACGGACGCCATTGGTTGCCTCACTGGGAAACCAGTGGACGCCCTTGATGTTGCACTGCAGGGAGTAGATGGAAAGGAGACGGGGAAAATTGGGCAACAAATCCGTGTAGACTCAGACCTTGTTGAGGGATATCCATTGGCCAATGGATATCCAGTTCGCGGATATCCATTTACCAATATGGAACCCCTTCCGGAGATGGTCGGAACAGTAACCAGTCGATTACTTGATAATCCAGTTCCCGGATATCCATTGCCTAATCTGGTCCCCAATTTGCCATTATCCTACGGCATACCCGTGCCTCTTCTGGAGATGGTGGCAAGATCACCCACTCTAGATTTCGTGGAGCCAGAGCCACCTGTACCAGGATTGTCTCCATCCAATGGATATCCAGTTAGCGGATATCCATTTACCAATATGGCACCCCTTCCGGAGATGGTCGGAACATTACCCACTCGATTACTTGATAATCCAGTTCCCGGATATCCATTGCCTAATCTGGTCCCCAATTTGCCATTATCCTACGGCATCCCGGTGCCTCTTCAGGAGATGGTGGCAAGATCACCCACTCTAGATTTCGTGGAGCCAGAGCCACCTGTACCCGGATTGTCTCCATCAACAGCAGAAACTGCGAGCAACAAATAGCCAGGAAAGAGACAACGGAAACAATAAAGGTTTCATAAGCCAAGGCTCTCCAGCGAGAAAGGGTCCTCAGATAGGAAATATATATGGTTTAAGGTTTCTTTTCTCATTTTCGTAGGAGTCTATCTAAGGAAAACATTCCTCGTTTGCAATAAAAATAGCAGCATGTTAACACTGCAAATTTTGCAAGGCCGTAAGTTCTATAGTTATTGATGACAAATCATTTCCAGTTACCGTGAATATTTATTGATATATGTTTTAGTGTTATTTACAGAAACCTTATATCCCTTCACTTCAAAGGATATCTTCTTCTTAATTTTTTTCCCTGTTTATCAATGACAAACTAAATATTATTAAGTTTCTGTGTATATCATATTTAAGGTATTAAATATTTTTTTTAATAGAAGTCCGAATCTGTACTGAGTAGAGTTGAAAATATTAATTGCAAATGAGCAATATAAATGGAGTAATAATTTAGAAGTTGTTTAAATATTGGTATTTGCAGTTTTCTAGAACAAATTTATTCTTTAAAACAGGTATTTGTAGTTTTCCAGCATGATCTATAAAACAGTTATTTTTTAGTTTTTAATGTGCATTAGGAAATTACTTAGTTGCTGAAACCCAAATTATGCAATATAGAATTAACAAATCATGTCTACTATGAGGATTTTCAACACCTGCTTTCCTTGTAATACTTTTTATGTTTCTATTATGTTCTGTTCTGAAACATAGAACCTCATCAATAAAAACCAGCCTTGTTTTCTATGTGTCGAGACATTTAAAGACTTATTTTCTATGTTTTCAAACATTTAAAGACAGTGAGCTAAGTTTATAGTATGTAATTGTTATTCATACACAGTTGCTAGGATTAATTGAAAATGATAATATCACAATGTTTCAAGTTATTAATTAGTGGAGCAATTTTTTTCAGGAACAAGCTTCCTTATGAAAGAAGTTATGGAGAAGTGTCATTTATTGCAATTAGTATCATTCATCTACTGATTAGCTATTAGTTAAGGAATATGTTTTTCATATTTTATTTTTATTCTATGTTTATTTTTCTACATGGGTTAAACATTAGTTAATTGCAATTGGTCTTAATATCCTACCTAGCATGTTCAAACTATCTAGTTATAAATCCAAAGGAAAATAAAGCTCCACTATAACAAAAGTACAATTTGTATAACTATTAATCTTACTATTAATGAAAATGATGAATGTAGTACATTTCTATCAGCAGAATGTGTATCCATCTTCTCAATGATTCATATTGGGGATGGGGTGTGGTCCATTGGTGGTCGACTGGTGGGTCTTATAGCACTCTAGCTAAAATACCCACTAGTTGACATGGATAAAGTGCAACAATAGAGGTGTTAGTATTCACACCTTAGTAATTACAAAATTCATTATACCTAACCTTAGTACAATAAGATGTGAGACTTTAAATGCTCAAACATAATTTATTCTATTTTAATTAACTTTAAATAATCTTGGAAGAATAAAAAAATTACAAGTATATTTAAATGCAAGAAGAGGGATAACATTATTGTCTTTCTCAATATAGGGCTAAATGATTCTATGAATCAACAAATTTCAAGAATTTGAAGCATAAATAAGGCTTAGGAGAAAGAAAAAAAAATGTATGCAAGTCCACTTACTGTAGAGTTTTGAATCAAGGCTTTCAATTTCCACAAACTAATTAAATGAAAGAGCTCACTTGCTCCTTCTCTGAAGAATTATAAGGGTTTGTGTTCAATAATCATGATAAAAGATACTATTCTCACATAATGAATACATTATTTCATCCATCTAATAAAACACTAATCAATATAGAGTACATTTCATTCACTCCAAGGCTTCACTATAGATTATTCATTAAAAGAGATCAAATTTACATTAAGAAAGTGTTGTGTGTCCATGTGCATAATTATTCTAAATGAAGAGAGCACCCACCTATAAAAAAAATTGGGGAAACCAAGAGATTTTAATCATTTTAGGTAATGAAAAACCTTGAAATGATATTAATTCATCATAAATGGTGGACTTGTCATCATTCATATCAGTGAAATAGTCTCAAAGATGAAAATACAATGCTAACATTTTTTTTAATATCCTCAAAATGAAGGAAAGGATGATTCAAGAGGCCTATAAAGGGTGACCTCATCTCCAAGAGTAATGTCTCTCCTCAAAGGTTCAACAAGTAGTGAAAGTGGCAAAGGTCATGTCTCTTCTTGCTCACCATCCCAAGTGACATGTAGAAAACGGCCTTTGGATGGGGCCAAGTCATCATGATACCCAAATATGGTCATCAAGTCTCCAACATCCATTAATAAACTATGGGTGTTATCACCAACATCCTCTCAAGGACTATGCTCTAATGTATTGCATCATCAAGCACAACTCAAGGAATTAGATGAGATCACTCCATCATGTATAGAAGAGTCATTGAAACATTAGAAGTGAACAATATTCAACACATAAGCTACTTGAGTAGACACATTGGGTATCTTCATCAAACTTCACACCACCTTATTACTTTATACAAGTTTCCACATTTAGTAATGAGAGTTTTATCAACTACCAGTATTAGGTGTTTCCAAGTTTCAAGGAGAAGAGCAATTCCTATTCCACTATTTAATCATCATGTGATTATGATGTGATATGGACATGTGGTGGGATTAATATGTGGTGTTATATTAATTTACTTTGTGATACAATACTTTCATGCATGATCATCTTTATGGATGTAGCCTTTGCATTACTTAAGTTACCCTTTCCTTGGGAGTGCATTTTCCACTCTTTTTTTAGCTTTTTACATTGATTTGATTACCTTTCCTTAAAAGCTTCATTAATTTATTTTAACACCACTTTAAAATGAGTAACCCATTAGTAGTATGAGTTGGTATTTTTTCTTAAGTCCATTTTACTTTGATATGCTTGATATGCATGGGACTAGGATAACAACCTCACATAAAAAAGGTAGAACTCAAATTATCTTGGATTTTAATCATAATTTATCCCTTGCAACTTTTTTTACATTTATACATTGTATACATACTCTTTATTTTTATTTCTTTTAGCTACATGGATCTCTCACCACCTTATTCTCATCACATGAGAAAACTAGTGAATAGATACTACTTACTCAAAGCTAGCTCAAAATATAGATGAAAAAAAGAGATGATGCATGAAAGGTGTATATGGAAGGAAGTGGTCAAACTATCTCAGTCTTTGAATCCAATTTGTGTCACTATTGGATATTCAAATAAAATGCTTTACTAGTCACTTTTAACTAGGGGAGGAATAATCATCAACCAAAAATAGCTTAGAAGCATCATGATTCATTTTCCATATTTAACTAATAATTATTATATGCCCCCATAGATTAAATCAAAACAATACAACAACTAATGTACATCATTTGTGTTGAAGCATTATTATCCATTGAGCAAACTTATCAAGTGAATAAGATAAGCATAATAGGCCCTTGAGGTATCAAAGGGGATGGAGAGTGTTGATCATGTCTCTTCAATGAAAGCAAAAATGTATAACTATTTCGGTATATGCACACAAAGAGAAAAAATCTCATCTAGTTACAAATGCCCGAATGTTTTTCCATTTTATTTAATTAATTTTGATGAATATCTCAACTGGATTTAACATGAGACCTAATGATTATAAAAAAGTCGATTATTTATGGGTAATGGTAAGGATGCAAAAGATATTAAAGATATTGAGTTTTAAATGGATCTCTAGGGCATATAAATTGGTACTCATTAAACCTATATTCTAAATTTCTCACTTTCCTTGTGGTGGATTCCAAAATGGGTTTTGAAATTTTGTTGTGGTCACAAATGATGGTGAGATTTTTCCTTAAACAAAATGGGAGAAAATTAAGTTTCTTAAGAATTAGGGAGGTTGGGGTCTAAAAAACTTGTTTTTCTTATCTTGGGGGCCAAGGTAAGATGGAGATTAGTATCTACAAGAAGCATATGGACATAAATGGTTTTTGAAAGTATATTCAACCTATCTCACTCAAATATTGGGTGAGGGTCCTATTGTAGTAGCTCCAATACCCTCAAAAATTTTGGCCCACATACAGTTTCCGATGTTCCTTTGAGAGTTTAACTTGATGTGTGTGTGCACACACTCGATATCACACATTGAGCTTGTGTGAGTCTTTGCTCCCACCTTGATTCATAGCTCGAGAGACAAATTTTGCATGTTGATTTCAATGTCATGCTTGTAACCATGTTTTGGTCATACACAAGGTCTTTTGTTCATGTGTACATATTTTGTTCCTTATGTAAACATTCGTCGCACCAACACATGGAGTCAAACACACTGTCGCACAAGCATCGTCATTATCACTAACACATGGAGTCAAACACATTGTCACACAAGAATCGTCATGGTCACTAACACATGGAGTCAAACACACTATCTCACAAGCATCATAATGGTTGTCCAATGATCAATCACAAGTGTCACACTTGTTGACTTGCATCGTTAGTCACTCATGTTGACCATGTGTGTCTCGATGGTTTGAGACATCTCATCGTCAAGCCATGTAAGTGTGTGTTTGCAAGCTCACATATGATCCTTTTCACTCACTCACGCACTTCGTCATTTTGTTGAAGTCCTCATAATTAGATCACCCTTTGAGAGTCAGACCTTTACCCCGCCATCAACTCGATCGACTCTCACCCATAACAATGGAGAAGCACCACACAATTCATTTAAACTACGTTGCTTACAAGTTGCCTAATCAACCTTCTTACTGGTCAATTGGAGAGTTTGACTGAGCAGTCACCTGAAGACGCACTCCCCTCAAGAATTGTGCACAAGCTACACACCTTTCCCGCTCCACTGTCTAAGAAATTGTACAGGCATGCTAAGCACACACCAGTGCCTATCCCTATCTCCCCCATAAAATTGCACATTTTTTCGAGCAAGCCCACAAGTTAGTCTCACGACTACTTACCCAGAAAATTACATAGATTTCATGAGAAATCCCTATGTTGTCGAGGAGTCTACTCACCTTAGAAACTGTATAGAGGTGATCAACAAGGCATCATTCCAACATCAATGTAGGTTTTCCCTCAAGAAGCTCCAAGAAGCTCACTGCGAGTTCCCTCGAGGAATTGTGCAATTTTTTCTCCCAAGCTCTGAGTAGCTGACCATCGATTCCCTCAAGGAAATGCTTAGTTTTTCTTCCATGGTCTGAGCACCCAGCTACTAGTTCCCTCCACGAATTACGTAATTTTGGTTGTGAGGCTACCGCTTCCTGTACCTTCCAAAAATTGCACAGATTTTGTAAGCCCAGCCTTCCCGTAGCTCAGACTCCTCCTGCCAAACATTACGTAGTCTTTTCCTCGAGCTGAGCTCGACCCCAGGGAGAGTCACTTTCGATCTCGATTTCTTGTCACCATCTCCCAATGCCTTCTTCATAGATACACGTATATAAATAAACATGGCGTGATGAGAGATGGGATGAACAAAGGGAGTACATGCATATTTACCGCGAGATGAACAAATGATGCATGGTGTTAGTGTCGATATCTTCATCCCTCCATGAGTGATCAAATTCTCCTGTTGCATTGCATATTAGGTGTCTCACCAAGTGAGCTGCATTCCATTAGGATCATGGATCATCTAACAGTAGTGGCTTGTTGTAAATTTCACCTCATGCCCTTTACCTGCTGGTCCATTTCCATTCATCAAGATCATATGCAGTCATTTTTTGTCTTTAAATCTACAAGTGTCAGTTTTCGAGTTTCAGTTTCATTAGGTCTAGGGTTTCGTCAAAAAGGTCTTCAAAATGTTCAATAATGGTCAGCAGGCCCATGACGAGGTTGAATAAAGTCCCAATACCAATAAATTTTATCATCACATGCTCATAAATGTATATTTCCTCAAAACCATGTTTTGAGGAAAAATAGAGTATCTTAGGTTTTTATGTATAAATTTGATGTAATTTGAGTTCTTTCATATGTAAATAAATTCAATGGCAACCCTGGTCACCTTTCCAAGCTTCAGCAGCTCCATCCCCTACAAGGAAAATAAAAATCAAATCATTTAGTTCATTAAAGAAACAAATAAAGTAAACTGCCCAAAAAAAAGAGTTGAAAAAGTAAGTCACAATGCGAACATTATAAAAGTGGGTTTTATGAGTGAAAAATCAAAACCTCTTGTATATAATTCATTGGTCATGTTCAAAGAGCTCATTTTCATTCAAATAATAAATATTGAGCAAGAGAAGGTCGTGCGGGAGAAAGGGAGAAAGTTTGAAGAAAAATTATGCAAGTTCAAAGGCGCGACACATTGGGTGAGAGGCGCGATGCATAGAGAATGCATAGTGCATTGGGCCACCCTCCACAGTGTAAAAAAAACACTCGCATGGTGCATATAAAGGGCATGACATGTTGGGTTTGTGGCACGGTGCATAGAGATGCAAGTCCGATTTCACCATAAACTCCCTCAAATTTCCAAATTTGCTCAATCCTATGGTGTGCAAGTAAGTCTAGAGTTCTTCCCTTGCTAGTGAAAGAGTTTTTCTTAAAATTTGTGGTGGTTTAGTGTGTAAAAACTCAAACCCTACCTCTTTGCAATTTTTCTCAAAAACAATTTTCTAGGGTTTGTATTTATGTTTTTGCTACCAAGTCTACTCCATCACTCCCTCACTCTTTGACTCCTCCATTTATTTTTCAGTTTCTTCCACTAATTCCTTAATTCCCATATTCGTAAAAATCATTCACCCCTATCCCTAATTCCCATTCTCCCAAACCCTCACTACAAAATCCCCAAACCCTAACTGTTGTCCCTAAGCTTACATACTATTCCCTAAACCTCCTATTTCCCAAAAAACTTGTCATAACATTCCCAAAACCCCTCATACCCTCTCCCTCCAAAGTCCCTCATACATTCTTACCCTTGGTGGTAGAAAAATAAAAACACCATAAATATCTTCATACTCATCAAGAAAACTCACACATTAGCAAACATAGAGTTTGATCCTTCCTATGGCTGAGATGAAGAGACAGACAGTGACTCTCCTACATAAATGCATGCACTAGGGAGACCTCACAAGCATGGCAAACATATACGAGAGGAGCCTACTTCACTTGCCAAGATGCAGTTCTCCCCTCTTGCTATCACATGCTTCCAACACCAATCTTGTTATAAGTTCTATGAGATGGTTGCTAGAGTCTAGTACCATCATGAGTTGGCCACGTTGTTTTGCTTCATCTACATAATGGCCAAGTCACTCTAGCACGCATGACATTCACCTTGACACCTGAGTCTATTTCTCTAGCAACCAGCATTCCTAATGTTGGAGAGAAATGGAATAAAAGGAAGCAAATTGACAGGGAACATTATGAGCCATACATCAAGCCTGATTATTTGAGACAACTCAGCAGTGTCTTTCCCTTTCGGTACCTGAAAGACTCATATGCTCCCTTGATGAAACTCATAATCAATTATTTTAGCTATGAGGGCCGGTTTTCTCACCTATATGCCTATCATATCAGATTGTTGGTGCACTTTATTAGGGTGAGAATGATGAATCTCCCCTACTTAATGTGCTAAAATATTGAGAAGATGACCACCCTAGTACAAAAGAAGACTCCTTAGCACAAGTATAACAGTATATATCATTTTGCACTCATCAAAATTGTGGTCATGCATCAGCTTGGTTTGTAGGACATCTCATGGGAGGATTTCATTTCTCACGAATTCTTCACGAATCCTTAGGTACCTCCAGAAGCTTTCCATGAGATAGGTGGACCTTCACATCAGCAGAAGAGTCATGAGACATAAACCGCTAGTGTGCGAGTGCTTGTCACCTATCACAAGGGCACTAGAAGGTTGTTTGTAGCAACAAAGTGAGTATTATCTCCACCTAGGGTGGAAGGGGTCTCGCTTCCTTTGTCAGAAAAGTAGGTTCAGGACAAGGGAAAGAGGTCGTTACATGATGAGGGGCCTTCAGGTTAGCAGGAAACTGATTTCATTCTCATTTAGGATGATGAGACTGATTTGGGCCAACAAAGCTCAAAACTCAAGGAGATCATCCAAGAGTAACAGGTCGACATCAGTGATTTGTCCCTCAACTTGAAAAGAGTTAAGTGCATAATATAATACTTGGAGCAAAGAAAAAAGTAGCTAGAGGATCAGCAAACCATTATGGAGCTGCAAAACATACGAGAAAACTGTCAAGTTGTGAAGAGGGGGAAAGTGAAGCTCACATCACTTGAGCAAGGAATCAATGCTGATCAAGAATCTTGGCTTGAGAGAGTGAACATCCACTTAGAAAAGTGTTGGCATTATGGTACATATGTTGTACTTGGTGGCAACCCTCTCATACAGATGACAGATCATAGTGCAATAGGCCAGTAGCAAAGATTGATGATCATCCTACTTAGAATGGAAGAAAATAAGGGGTTCGCAGGTGCACCATTCAAAAGGTGCGGACCCGCACACACACAATTCACAAAGTGTGGATATGTCCGCAGACCTCCCGCATAAAAGGTGTGAACGTAAAATGCACGAACTTTCATTCAGATAAAAACACGCATCTTATGTTTGGTCCATGGTATTTAGTCCGACGTTTTTGATCCTATGGTTTTGGTCCATGGTTTTGGCATCTAAAATATTAAACCCAAGATTTGGATCCCTTGTATTGGTTTTCTATGGTTTTGATCCATGGTTTGAGTAAGGGCTTGCCTGTAAAAAGGAAAGGAGATAATTTGCCTAGGTACTTGGAAATTGAATATCTTAAGATCTGAAATTTTGGGTGATCGGTTTGAAAAGCTAGATCTAGATAAAAGAGAAATCTATAAATTGTAAGGTGTATCTATTGATAAGTCGTGATCTCTTTGGCACATGTTCAGTTATGTGGATCTGACAGTCTATGGCACATTGGAGGACTGAGAATTTGGCTCTATACAGAGGTCCATAGGCGATCCACAGCGCAGGTGCAGAGGAACGCAACCCAGCAGAAGGCGCAGGTGCGGAGGAATGCAGCGCAGCAAAAGGCGCAGGTACAGAGGAACGCAGCGCTGCAGAAGGCACAGGTGTGGAGGAATGCAGCACAATAGAAGGCGCAGGTGCAGAGGAACGTAGCGCAGCAGAAGGTACAAGTGCGGAAGTGCGCAGTTGAATCAGCAGAGGAGGTGCGGAGCTGCGCAGTCTCTTCATAGCAGAAGTGCGGATATCCGCAAGTTTCCTTCGGTGAAGTTGCGAACCTTTTCTTGAAATATATTTTAGCTGTATTTTACCTATTTCTGCAGAGATCTGGTTTTAAATTGGTGGCTGGTTACTCGTGATATTTTCTGGTTACTGCATTCTGGGAAGTTAATTGTTTAAAGGAGATTGGGTGATGCACATGTACTTGATGTTTTGGATCGAGTTTGAAAATTTATGAAACGTGGTCCCTGGAAGAAGAGAAGTTAGTAGCCTTCTATAGGTCAGCACCTATGTACTAGTATCTTAGCTAGTATAAGAGCTAAGGGCATTGTAGCTCCCTTCCAGGAGAAACTAGAAAACGAGAGAGGGTTGTAGCTCTCTGTAGGTTGCAGCCTGCATACTGGCAAAGGACTGCACCAGTACAAAATCATTGTAAGAAGAAGTTTCTTATTAGAAGAAGATAGAAACATATTGCAGCAGGTGGTTTTCACCCACATTAGGTTTCCACCTTACATTTTGTGTTCCTTGGTGTGGCTGTCTATTTTGTGTTCCTACTCATTGTTATATGGTTCTCACATACAAATTAATGACAAACATCTAATTATAAGTTTGGAAGGTATATGCAAGTTTAAATTGTCAGATCTGAAAATATTTTGGATAAATTGAGAAGAGTTTGATAATACTGATTCCCCCCCCCCCCCGTCTCAGTATTATTTCTAACAATTGGTATCATAGAGGGTCCTTCAGAAGAAGCTTGATCACTTGAAGGAAGATCTATCATCATGAGAAACTACGAGAGAGAAGCATCGATCAGGACACCTATTTTTGATGGGACCAACTTTGTCTATCGGAAGGTAAGAGTTACTGCCTATCTTCAATCTCTTGGTACAAAAGTCTGGGATATCATAGATGCAGGGTACACTTTTCCATCAGCAACTCCTACAGATCCAACTCAGAAGAAGAAATATGAAACAAATGCAAAGGCTATCAATACCCTATTGGGGTTTCTATCTCAATTAGAATTCGTCAAGGTTATGCAATATAAATGCACAAAAGAAATATGGGACAAGATTGTTTTGAGCTATGAAGGAGATGAGCAGGTAAAACGAGAAAAACTTCAAACTCTCAGGATTCGGTATGAAAATCTTAGAATGCACAATGATGAAAGTGTGGCTAACTATTTCCTACGTGTAGATGAGATTGTTAATTGTATGAAAAGCTTGGGTGAAGAAATAAAAGAGGCTGTTGTGGTTGAAAAAGTTCTAAGATCTTTGTCCCCTAGGTTTGAATCTAAAGTTTCTGCAGTAGAATAAAAAGAGAATCTACGAATTCTTACCATGTCATAGTTGCATAGAATTCTGACTGCTTATGAAATGAGGAAAGGAGGACCATGAGATAGGAGAGAAGTTGCTTTCAAGGCTTCAGGTAAAGGATACTACTATGAGTTAGGACACGTGTCATAAGAAGAGGAAAAGTCAAATTTTGTCAAGAACCTTCAATGGGGTATTCGAAGATTCAGAGGTAAGTTAACTTTCGAATGCTTTGGTTGTGGAAGAGTCGGTCACTATGTTGCCAAATCCCCTCATAAGGATAATATTGACAAGGGAAAGGAACATGTTAAATGGAACAAGAAACATAATGTAAATAAGAAAATCTATTACACTCATGAAGATAGTGATGGTCTTTTAAATAGTGATGAAGATGAACGAGGTAATAATTATAAACTTTTAATGGCTTTTGACGATGATAATTTTATGGATGCTATAGATGAAGAAGGACTTTATGAAGATATCTCTAACCTCAAAATTTTCTTAGAAGAGAAAAATATGATTATTGATACTTTGCAATTTCAACTGGCTGAAAGTGAAAAACATCATGAAAAGTTAGAATGTGAAATTGTAGGACATAGAAAAGAGATTGAGAACACTAAAGATCTTAATCTTAAATTTGTTAAAGGATCTGAAACGTTAGATGAGATTATCAAAGTAGAGCGTTCTCCTCTAATCAAGACAGGTCTAGGATATAATGAAGAAGCAACTCAAGCGCAAAAACCATTCACCTCCAAAAGTTATCTTGCTGCAGCAAGAAGGAGTGAGCAAAGGCTTAATGGAGATCACTAGGTAAATCAAGGACATCTTTCTTCAAGAATGAACAAAGATCACCAAGTAAATCAGGGGAAATATGCTTCAAGGATGAACCGAAGCTACAACAGACCGTAGGTAAATCATTCTCAATTTGCCTCAAGAATGAATGAAAACTACAATCACTCAGTCCGTAGGGTTGATAACCGCAGGAGTTTCTTCAATGGCCAATGTTTCTCTTGCCATAACTTTGGCCACAAAGCACCTCAATGTGTTGCCTATAAGACAATCATGACTGGAGAAGCTCAAAAACGAGAAGTATGAATGGAATTACGAAAAGGACCTATAACAACTTTTCCGCCCTTGAAAATGAAATTGAATGTTCTATTTGTAATAACTTCGGTCATGAAGATTCTAAATGCAGGAGCAGGTTTCAGAAGACAACTAAGAAGGAACAAACTACAAGTACCAGAACATGGATAATGAAGGAACCACATCCAGAAAGATGTGGGATAGCTTTATATGCAGAAGGACAGGAAAATCAATGGTACATCGACAGTGGATGTTCGAAGCATATGATAGGTGATAAAGAAAAACTTCAATCATATAGTGCTTTGGAAAAGGGAAAGAAAGTTTCTTTTGGAAATGATACCCCTGCAGTCATAAAAGGAAAAAGCACTGTTCAGTTGAAAGAAAAAGTCAAAGCTGGAAATGTTTTGTATGTTGATGGCTTGAAACATAATCTACTGAGTGTCAGTCAGATGTGCGATCAAGGAACCAAGGTAATATTTCGATCAAATGGTTGTAGTGTTCATGATATTGATACAAGAGAAATAGTGATAAAAGGCATAAGAACTCCAAATAATTTAAACATATTCAAAGAAGGACAACAACAATGCTATCTAAGCAAGAATGATGAACACTCGCATTGGCATTGGAGGTTGGGGCATCTAAGCTTCTCACAGATAACGAAAGCATGCAAATACCACGCAGTTCGTAGTCTTCCAGACATCAGAATTCCAAATAATACAATATGCAAATCATGTCAGTTTGGTAAGCAAACCAAAACTAACTTCCCTGAGAAGGAAGGATAAGCTAGCAGGCCACTTGAGCTTGTCCATACTGATGTATTTGGTCCATCTAGGAAAAGGTCGCCTCGGGGAGAAGAATAATTTATATTATTCATTGAGGACTATTCAAGGATGGTTTGGATAGGACTGATGAAGCACAAAGATGAAGCCTTCGAAAAATTCAAAGCCTTCAAAGCCTTGGTTGAAAACGAATCAGATCACAAAATTAAATGCCTCAGGTCTGATAGAGGTGGGGAGTTTACCTCAAATGAATTTTTCAATTTTTGTGAAGAACATGGAATAAGAAGAGAATTTTCTACAGCTAGGACTCCTCAACAAAATGGAGCAGTTGAAAGGATGAACATAACGGTTCAACAAATGGCTCGTGCTATGCTTGATGAATCTAGAACTCCTGCAACTTTCTAGGTGAAGCTGCATTTGCTGCAGTTTTTATTCTCAACCAAACAAATGTCCAGGTGAACAACACTCAAACCCCTCATGAGCTCTGGTATGGTGAGACTCCTTCAGTAAAATATTTCAAAATTTTCGGAAGCAAATGCTATATCAGAAATACTGATGAACGCCTTGGCAAGCTTGAACCTAGAGCAGATGAAGGCAATCTCCTTGGTTACTCTCCCCACAGTAAAGCATTCAAGTGTTATAATAAAAGGCTTGAAAAATTTGTTGAAAGTATTGATGTAGTGGTTGATGAAGAAGAAAAAACTCCTAGGCAGGTAAGATCTGAAGTTTTCAAGGATGATAAGGACTATCCATCAACATCAAATTAGATTCATGATGAAGAAGAAACCTATGAAGAAGAAAACCATGAGGAGCCTGAAGAACAAATAAGCATAGAAGAGAAGACTCCATCTAGGTATGTTCAGAAGAATCATCCGGAATCTCAAATTTTGGGGCAGAAAGAGGCAGGTATACAAACAAGAAGAACAATTGTAGAAGCCTCAAGCTATTTGGCATTTCTCTCCTCCACTGAACCACAAAATTTAAAAGAGGCATGCAAAGATGAATGCTGGGTCAAGGCAATGGATGAAGAACTTGAGAAGATTGAAAAGAATAACACTCTGCAGCTAGTTCCTAGACCAAAAGATAAGAATGTCATAGGGACAAAATGGATCTTTAAAAAAAAGTTGAATGAAAATGGGGAAGTGATTTCAAACAAGGCCAGACTTGTTTGTAAAGGGTATGCTCAACAACAAGGAGTAGACTTTGAAGAAACTTTTTCTCCCATTGCTAGACTTGAGGCCATCCGAATGTTCCTTGCTCTCTTAAGCTTTCAGAAGTTCAAATTATTTGAAATGGACATGAAATCAACCTTTCTGAATGGAGACTTGGAAGAAGAAGTGTACATTGAGAAACTAGATGGTTTCATTCTTGGGAACGATCCAAATCTTGTATGCAGACTAAAAAAATGCTCTCTATGGTCTCAAACAGGCTCCAAGGGCTTGGAAATATTGGTTGGACAAATACCTTCATCAACAAGGTTTTTCAAAAGGATCAGGAGATAGCAATCTTTATATAAAATTGAAAATGACAAGTCGCTAATACTTGTTGTGTATGTAGATGATATTATCTTTGGCAGCAATGAAGAAGCTATGAGTCAAAGCTTTGCCTTGGTGATGCAGAAAGAATTCAAAATGTCTTTGCTTGGAGAACTGACATATTTTCTTGGATTACAAATCCAACAAAATGAAGGCGGTATTTTTTTTTCTCAAACCAAGTATCTCAAGCAGATCTTTAAGAAATATGGCATGGAAGATGCAAAACCAGTATGTACCCCTATGGTTACAGGATGCAACCTTAGTGAAAATGATGAATCAGCAGCAGTGCATCAACCAACCTATAGATCCATGATTGGAAGTCTTCTTTATTTAACAGGTACTCAACCAGACATCGTGCATGCAGTGGGAATAGTTGGAAGATTTCAGGGAAATCCTAAGGAAACCCATCTTCAGGTAGTAAAGAGAATTTTCAAGTATCTTCAAGTAACTCAAAACTATGGCTTATGATATCCAAGAGATACAGATCTCACTCTTCATGCTTATACAGATGCAAATTGGGCTGGAAGCATGGATGACAAAAAAATCACAAGTGGTGGTGCATTCTTTATGGGTTCCCGATTAGTATCTTGGTTCAACAAGAAAAAAAGTTCAATTGCTTTATCTACAACTGAAGCAGAGTATGTGGCTACTGCATCTTGTTGCACACAACTTCTTTGGATGATGAAAACTTTGCACGACTTTCAAATCACTTGTAGTCCACCTATCTCCATCCTATGTGATAATACAAGTGCTATCAACATTTCAAAGAACCTAGTGATGCATTCAAAGACCAAGCATATACCTGTCAAATATCATTTTCTTTGGGAACAAGTGCTAGAACAAAAGGTCAAGTTGGAGTATGTTCCATCTAAGGAACAAGTTGTTGATATACTCACCAAACCTCTGCCTAGGGAGACCTTTGAATACCTCAGGAAAAAGCTCGTGGTAGTTGATGCATCATCTTGTTTTTGAATCTCATCTGCTTCAGATATTGTTGGTTGTAGGCAAGTTCCATATGGGGTATATGCATACAATCACTGGTTTATGGTTTGGTCAGAGATCATCTGGCACAGGTTCAGGGGGAGCATATATTCTTCTAATGATGCATTTTTGGCATTATCTTAGAAGTACTTGATTTTTTTACTTACGAGTTGTCTGGTGGAATAGATCAATGTGTGCTGGTCTGAAGGTTGTTTCTGCTGATAGTTGTTCTCATCTCTATGTCATGTACTTCTCTTCTCATCAAGGTCATACAATGGCCTATTTTGGTTTCCCCACTATGCCTGGGATGAATGATTCTTGTCTATCTTGTGTATTCCCTCTTGGATGATGATGGATGTATGTATGAGTCTTGATGATAGGAAGGTTACTTATAATCATGTTCTTTCTTGTAGAACATCTTTTTGCAGACAACATTTCAACACAAAGAATATTCAAAGGGGGAGCTCATTCAGAGTTCTCAGCAGGTACTCATGGGGATCATGGTAGTCCACCCCTTTGCCCTTGATGTCAAAGGGGGAGAGTGATTGGTTGTTGTTGCCATCAAGTCCAAAGGGGGAGATTGTTGGCATTATGGTACATATGTTGTACTTGATGGCAACCCTCTCATACAGATGATAGATCATAGTGCAACAGGCCAGTAGCAAAGATTGATGATCAGCCTACTTAGAACGGAAGAAAATAAGGGGTTCGTAGGTGCACCATTCAAAAGGTGCGGACCCGCAGGCAGGCCATTCACAAAGTGCAGATATGTTCACAGATCTCCCGCACAAAAGGTGCGAACCTAAAATGAATAGACTTTCATGCAGAGAAAAACGCGTGTCTTATGTTTGGTCCATGGTATTTAGTCCAACGTTTTTGATCCTATGGTTTTGCTCCGTGGTTTTGGCATCTAAAATATTAAACCCAGGTTTTGGATCCCTTGTATTGGTTTTCTATGGTTTTGATCCATGGTTTGAGTAAGGGCTTGCCTATAAAAGGGAAAGGAGATCATTTGGCTAGGTACATGGAAATTGAATATCTTAAGATCTGAAATTTTGGGTGATCAGTTTGAAAAGCTAGATCTAGATAAAAGAGAAATCTATAAATTATAAGGGGGATCTATTGATAGGTCGTGATCTCTTTGGCGCATGTTCAGTTCTGTGGATTTGATAGTCTGTGGCACATTGGAGGACTGAGAGTTTGGCTCTATACAGAGGTCCGCAGGTGATCCACAATGTAGGTGTGGAGGAACGCAGCGCAGCAGAAGGCGCAGGTGAGGAGGAACGCAACACAGCAGAAGGCACAAGTGCAGAGGAACATAGCCCTGCAGAAGGCGCAAGTTTGGAGGAACGCAGCGTAGCAGAAGGCATAGGTGCGGAGGAATGTAGCGTAGCAGAAGGCGCAGGTGCAGAGGAACACAGCGCAACAGAAGGTACAGGTGCAGAAGTGCGCAGTTGAATCAGTGGAGCAGGTGTGAAGTTGCGCAGTCTCTTCACGGCAGAAGTGCGGATATCCGCAAGTTTCCTTCGGTGAAGTTGCAAACCTTTTCTTGAAATATACTTTAGCTGTATTTTACCTGTCTCTACAGAGATCTGGTTTTAAATTGGTGGCTGGTTACTTGTGATATTTTCTGGTTACTGCATTCTGGGAAGTTAATTGTTTAAAGGAGATTGGGTGATGCACATGTACTTGATGTTTTGGATCCAGTTTGAAAATTTATGAAACGTGGTCCCTGGAAGAAGAGAAGGTAGTAGCCTTTTGTAGGTCAGCACCTACGTACTAGTATCTTAGCTATTACAAGAGCGAAGGGGGTTGTATCTCCCTTCGAGGAGAAGCTAGAAAATGAGAGAGGGTTGTAGCTCTCTGCAGGTTGCAGCCTGCGTATTGGCAAAGGACTGCACCAGTAAAAAATCATTGTAAGAATAAGTTTATTATTAAAAGAAGATAGAGACATATTGCAGCAGGTGGTTTTCACCCACATTGGGTTTCCACCTTACATCTTTTGTTCCTTGGTGTGACTATCTATTTTGTGTTCCTACTCATTGTTCTATGGTTATCACATACAAATTAATGACAAACATCTAATTATAAGTTTGGAAGGTATATGCAAGTTTATATTATCAGATCTGAAAATATTTTTTGTAAATTGAGAAGAGTTTGATAATACTGATTCACCCCCCCCCCTCAGTATTATTTCTAGCAAAAAGTTGCTAGAGAAGGCTAACAGGGAGAAAACAATGTTGAGGCATATGGCCTACCATTACATGGCGAGAAATAAAAGTTGTAAGGCAAGAATCAGAAGCTTGAAGGAAAAGTTGAAAAGGGCATCGAGGAGGCGAAAGGAGAAAGATAAACTTCAGATATTGGGTCAGGCTTCCTCAACCCAACACAACACTTAATGGAGGGCACTCAACCCAAATTTCAAAAAATTTGGGATGCTTTTTTCATTTTTGGAAATTTTGGGCTAAAACATAGAATTTTCTGCCCAATGCTCCGCGCCACCTAGAGCTATGCATGCTCAACAATTGCCAAGAAATTTTGACAAGTTTTGAGCCCCCAAAAAGGTCAAAAACACCCCAAAAATGACCTTTTTGCCCCTATTTGGACACACATGAAGAAGTGTTGGGAGAACTCAATTTTTGAGGGGCAAATGGATTCCAAATTCAAAAATTCCTCTTGTTTTAGAAAGTAGACAGGAAAGCCTTTCCAAAAAGCACACTTGGAGCAAATTTAGATATAGGTAAGGCCTCCAAAATGTGGCTTCAAATAGGCACTACGCATAGGGAAATTAGCGCGATGCATTGGGGAAAATTTGCTCAGTTTGACCATGAAAACTCTGTTTGCCTAGTTTCTTGACAGTTTGACTTTTCTCCTTCTCAATGTCAAACTTATGATGTAATTTAATGTAAATTGATGGATATTGATGTAATTATGTTAAATTTTCACTCATGGAGGTAGATTCATCCATCGAAAAACAGTTTTCAACTGAATGAATCAATTCCCTAGTTTCTAGAGGCAAGCTGTTCCACTGCCTAATTTTTAGTTCTCAGTTTAGAATTAGTTGGAAAAGCTCCTAAACTCATGAGCTTGACCCCTAGAGTCTAGGATGAGTTATTGTTTGTCTATATCTTGTGATTTTTTAGTCATTAGCATGGTTGGACTTTTGAGAAAGCATGGATTTTCATTGTATACATTTTTCAGCAGTTTTCGCTAAGGAATAGACCAGGGTTTGCAGCATTCCATGGGATTCATGTTGCATATTGCTTTGATATTGTGTTTCCTTCTACATATGTATTTTTACTTGTGCTTTATGTATGCTATTCTCTCTCTTATTTCTTCTTAACTAAAACAAACAAGGATAGAGGTAGAATCCATTGAAATTGTAGTGCTCTACATAGGGTTTGCTTAGTTATCTATGTTTTCAGCTATTTGAAGAGGATCCCTAAGGTTTTCTTGCCCTCTTTAGCTCCTCATCTATCTAAATCTCTCCATTTCATTCAATCTGAAGTATCAAAACATTTTCCTACCTTGCCCCATTGAGATCTTTGCAAAATTGAGCCTCATTTCCCAGACCCAAAATCTGCCTTTCCATTTGAGCCAATAAGACATCATCAAATTCAATCAATCATACCATTTTTCACACATACTTAGCCTAAATTCAGCTTTTCATTCAAGTCATCTCAAGCCTCATTGATCATTTGTGCTGAGATTGACAGGAGAGAGCCCTCTCCCGACCTGGTAGGGCTAGCTACTAGGTTAAGCTTGGTTTGTTGTTACCCTAGATCCTACCTTTCTCAGCCTAAGGTAGATTTAGGCCCTAACACATGCAAAGAGATGTGCTTGTGATTGAATGACCATGTAAGAGATGTGTTCACAGATGGACGGATGAGCGAACATGAAATATGTATATATGAATGAATGAGCGTATACATATGGACGTCTCAAGCATGCCAATAAATAAGCAAGGAGTAACGTGTGAATGCAACATCAAGTGAACACAATTACCTTTAAAGACTCAACACACCTTTCCATGTAGAGGTGAAGTTGTGACACACCATGAGGACATCCTTCACCAAGAAACACTCCAACTCGACATGCTCACTAGCAGCAGCATGCATGTACCAGCACTATCATGTCCAGTCTTATCATGAGTCATGTCATCCACATGTTTACTATGGACCATACTATGAATGAATGTAATATAATGTGGAATTTCAAGGGACCCACTTGTCATATAAAGAGACATGTAAAGTTGAAATATCATAGAAGTCAAGTAGTCATGAGGGAATTCAAACAACCATAAGGGTTAGTTTCAGTGTTGGGCACAAACACCCCTTCATTTGTACATGCAAAGGACTTTTCACCTCGGCTCCTCCCGCATAGCCTTGAGAGTCTCTAATATTTTCTTTGAGGAGTAAGTAGTGGCTTCAATGCCCCACCCACGGGGTAAGTGATGTACGGTGTAATGGTGTCTTCGAACATTCGCTTAATTGAGAAGCCTACTAACATGCCAGGATGTTTTCAGACATGCATTGTAATTTTTGTAAGACTAATCTTGAACACTTGTAATACATGTAGCTTTAACCTGTGTTTAACACTTGAACTCATTCATTTGTTTTAATACATATATATTAATGAAAATGTGTTGTATGAGCTTTTAACATTATCTTTCCTATGTTCGTTACCTCCCCGAAAATGAGACATATATTTCATGTAAATTTGCCACAATGACTGTCGCACTCATGCAAACTCCTCTGTTGTGTGTTGTACGTGTTATTATTTCTTGTGTCATGTGACTACTACATCTATGTGGACTACTCCTCGATAAGTTGTGCACATCCTCTTATGTTGTGTGCTCCTAATAGAGTTGGGACGTCCTAACATCTGACTTGTGAATCACTCCAACATTCTCCCTCTATGGTGAAAGAACCATTGATACAAGTAACATTAGCAATCACGAGGCACACAAACCTCACTACTCGAAGACAAAGCATACCACTCCCCTGTGCTCACACACAAGAGCTGAGAAAAATATTTAAGATAATCATAACTGAGCCAACATACTAGATGCGACTCCCACACGAGACAATGTGTGTTCTAGTTGGGATATCATATTGTGGTGATCCTATTGTTTCTGGGAAAACTAGTGTCTTTTCGATCTACCAGTTCCACTAGGATTGACATCTATCCTAGAAACAAACAATCAAAGCAATTTTTTTTTCCTCTATGTATGATAGATAAGAGAGAAGCAAAGGAACCAACCTGGATCTTCCACTTAACTCCTTGCTTGATTTCTCTCTCCCTTGATAGAGCTTGCAACTCCTCTTCTACTTGTCCTGCTTAGAGAATATCTATAGAAATAAAGTAACAAAACACCATCAAAGCATCTTGATCTATTATATCATAAACGATGCAAAATCAGAAATACATTGAGCATACAATGGCATTCACAACTAACAACATTCATAGATACATGATTGTATGGAGGAAAACTCAAAGAACTTTATTAAAATAGAAGGGAGAATTACAACCTAGCTATCTCATCCAGCATCATCCTCCCAGCATCAAAGCCCTCTTCACCTCATGAAAAGTAAGATGACCCAACAATACAATGGTCCTTGTCAAAGATAAAGTATTAGCACTTCCTTGGAAACTACCAAATTCCAACCTCTAGATCTCTCAGATGAGGGATCCATTTATAGATGTATGCAACAATGTGAATCATCTCTGGGTTTTTGATTAGTCTCATTCCACTTGTTGTTGTTGGTTCCACTTGGAGATTTCTTGGATCTCTTACCCATCCCTGGGTAAATTCAGAGAGGTAAGTGTCATAGAGGAAGTTTCTAGAAGATTCCATGAGCATCCACTTAGCAAATTGTCTTCAACATTTTTCCATCCTTGCTCATCGCACCCCATAGAAGGCCTCATCAGTATGCATCACAGCTAGCTAGCGTAGTAGTCAATATGCATCGCACACTCACAGTGGAGCAATCAATCTAGTTCTGTTTTGGCCAGTTATGAGTGGTTTCTCAGGTGGAAATTCTGGGGAATGATGTAATCAATTGACCATAACCTTCAGGGTACGAAACAACACATTTAGGGGTTAAAGATCCCTTAGTGTATCAACATATAAGATTGGGATTGCGGTGCCCAAATATGTCTATAAACGTTGCCCACTAAAGCTTGAAGTCCTAAATCTTTGACGTCGAGTGAAATGCTTTATCATGAGGATATGAGGTATTCGAACTAGAAGGTAACCTATATAAGACACAATACAATACATCATCATCATATTATTTTCATGATCTAGCTGAGGCGAGCATTTCTATGCCCAACTTTATGAATTCATTTTCATGTACATAGAACAAATAATCGTCTGTAGTTGCAGACAGGTCATTCTTTATATGTAGAGTCATCATCTTTAGCCTGGATGAATATCTGTGTAGCTTCTGTGTACATTTGATGTCTTTATATCCCTGAATATATCGCAACCCAAATGGATGAAACTAGATCCGAGGGCTTCAATATTGTTCCATCTTCGCTCAAAGTACAAGTCGATCCATGTGAAGAGATGTTCTAAAGTCAAACATGGAAAGACATCGTGTGATTACCAACCAATAATGTGAACTGTTAACAGAAGCGAGAAGAATCACTGATAATGATAATGACCCTCAAGGTACTACAGTACAAGTCACGTGGTGTGAATATATGATCCGATGTAGAATGCCATGCAAAATCTTTTGGTTGAAGGCTAGTGATGTCAACCTATCATCGGAAATGAGAAACTTGGTATTGAGACATGCAAGCTTCAAAGTACTAAAAGGGTTGCTTCTAAGTCAACTTCTTGGATAATAAGCTGATGTCAACAAGAAGTGACCCATCGTAGGAGGGCCTTATTGTATCCCATATCTATGACACAAAATGAAGAAAATTATTTTCTACAGGTGAAAACGATCTGTCGACACAAGGTTCAGGAATGGAGGTCATGAAAAATGGAGGGTGAAGGTATTGCAGTGGATGAGGCATTAACTGGATGGTGGTTTCTCAACTGAACGACTTCTCTTGAACATATCAATGACACTGAGATGGATTGGTAGCATTAACCCCAAATGATGTATGGTGTGGAGGACCAATTGTGAAATGGCCGGTGAATCGAATAACCCAATCCCGACTCAGTCATGGTGATAGAGTGAAAGTGTCATGTTCAAGAGCGACCAGCTACCATAAAATTCTTCACGTTTTCTTCCCTTTTTCCCCAGTCATTGTTGACTAGTACCTCTTTATTTTTGTCAAGCTTGAGGAAGATAACAATGCTTGTTCTATAATTTTCCCTTCACGCAAACCTGTCACTAATTTTTAGCGAGTCTAGCAATAATGAAACTCATTCTTGCTTGGGTGGATAAGTTTTTCACTATTGTTTTAATGAGTTTAAGGACAAAGTCAACTTGGTCTTTTTCATTTTTAAAGAGTTTGAAAAGGGATGAAAAGGAAATTCCAGTAGTTCTTTTTCAGAGCATAATCCCTTAAGCCCGAAAAAGGATAAGATAATACGAAAGGGATGAATTTTCGATCACTTTACCGAACCGACAAAGACAAGCACTCAAAATTTTTCGTGAGATAATCCCTTAGGTCCAAAAAAGATTAAAATATACAGGAGGGATGGCATTTTGATTACTTTAAAGAGCTAGAAAGGCTAATAGCTCGACAATCTTTTCATATTTAATGAGTTTGAAAAGAGTTTAAAGGAGACTTGTTTTTGAGGAATGAGTGGCATTTAGGGTAGAAATTGGTTCCACGTAAGCTTGGAACTTCTCAAAACATGGTGAGTGAAGAGGTTAGCTAAGAGGACCACTCACTGCAGCTGTTCCTAAAAAGGATAAACAATCAAGTGGAAGTGTTTGATCAGCCAAAAGGATGGAGGTGATGGCAGAACACAACCAAGGCTCAAAAAGCTGATAGCATCGCAATCACAAAGGTCATTCACTGAAGGCGAGTTTATTTTTTAATGAGCTTGAACCTTGCTGTAACATATGCTCAGTGGTAGGTTTATTTTTTAATGAGATTGAACCATGCGATAACATTGTTTATTTTTATTTTTACGTAAGCTAGAAATGACAAAAATAAAAAGCTAAAAAAGCTAGAAAAACTAGAAAGCTAAGGAACTACTGAGATTAGGTAGGATAGTTTCATCAACAGCTGGAAAAAACACTTCCTTTGCTTTGTTTATAGTGCAGGAAAAAGTGAATGGTGTGTTAGACCAATCACCTAACCAAACAAGTTAAAAACTAAAAAGCTAAAAAGCTAAAAAGCTAGAAAAAGAAATTGAAAAGGTTGCATGCTCCCAGCATGATGAAAAGGATATTCTCTTAGTAACTACATGGAAATCATTATGGTTAAAAAAGATGGTTTTTGTGATCAATTAGACAAAACATTTCCCTGGAAAACATAGTAAAAACACTTCCATGGCTTCTTCTACATAGCAGACAAAGGTGAATGGTGTGGGTTGGCACTTCGAATCACATAACCTACAAGGAAACCTATCTCTTTAGCTGGGTTTGTCTCAAAATAGACAAAGGTGCATGCCCCCTAAGCTTCGTTACATTCACCGGATTACTCCTGGTAATCAGGTGGATGGAATGAAGGTTTAAGAGACATTCTTTATGCAAAAGGACCATTTACGGGTGATGATTGACTTGGAGCTATGCTTGAAATTGGAAATGAAAGCTGTTCAACAACGACAATTTTACCTTCATGCAGGAAACACATCACTCAAAAGAGCGTTAAAACAATAGATTCCATGCTATAAACATAGTCATGTCTGAGAAGTAGATTGTACTCTAAGGACCCTTGGACTACCATCATGTTCAAGTGAATGATTTTCCTTCTCAAATTTATGGGTAATTTAAGAAGGATCTGTAGCAGTCGACTGGTTCCTTTGTTGAAGCCTGATAAATTATTTATGATAGGCATAAGCAATGGCGAACCAAGCACTTTCCAAGTAGTTGAGGAAAGGATACTCACTGATGCCCCTTCATCTATGATAGTGCTAGACATGATCATTTTGTAGGCTTGTACTATCATTCGGAATGGTACATCAAAAGGAAGGTGAGATCTTTCTAGTCGATTCCAATCAAAGGAAATGACTAGACTGCTTAGAGGGGGTACTTAATAAACGGTTGAAATAACCCCTTGAGTAGCGAGAACTGGGGCATTTTTTTCCTGTTGTGAAGGAATGGGTGGATTGCCCCCAAGTTCATTGGACTCTGAAGTGATAAAAATAATTTGAACAGTATCATTCTCACTCTGTTTGGAAATGCTATCATTTGAAGGTGGACCTTCCGAAGGTAAAACTAGGTCGACTGCCATCTCGAACTGTTGACTTTGGTCTGGTATGGACTCAGAAGATTCACATTCAATGATAAGTGTTTCGACCGACAATTGAGTTATGTCAGTCAGATTTTCAACTAGTAAAGGACTTGGGGAGAGTTTCTTGTATCCAGGTAGAAGTCGTTGTAGTGAAGTAGGACGGTTATGCAAGACTCTTTTGGCTTCATCCATAAAAGGACAACGGGGGAGGCTATGGTCCCCTTCGCATAATCTACATGGAATATTGACCTTTCTTATCTGCCCATTGACTTCACTTTTACTAGTTGATGGTGTGCTATCAACATGATCACCAGAGGTTTATGACACCAGTTGGTGTGAAAAGGTGGGACCATTCTCTCAAGATTTGAGGAATGCATGGACATTCTAGGTGAAGATGGTCCCCTATACAAACTATGCATGGATCCTTGGGTTTGAAAAGCTTAGTGTGTGGATTTTCACCAGATGCTGAATGGTTGCCCCCTTTCTTAACTGACTTCTTCTTCTTCTCCTTCCCTTTCCTTTTCGTCTCAGTTACACTTGGTTACTAGCATCATTATTTTCACCAAGTGAAAAGGAAGAATGAGAGGGAGAAACAAAGGAAGAAGAAGGTGGAGGGTCAACTTCGGTATCAACTAGTTGCTGATTCAATTTTTGAGGAATCATGGTATTTTGAACAACAGAGGTTGAGAATAGCCATACTGGTAGGCCAATTGTGATTCTTGGAAGTGACAATGTAGCCATATATGGAGCACCAATATTTCCCCAAGAGGAAAATGGACTAGGATTCCCTTCAAAAGGGATTCCTTGATTGGTGGTTCCCGGATTTGTCTCCATATATATAAACTTAAGATCAATGAAGGAACATGAATATTATTCCAAATTTAATAAATTATAATGATTCTTTGACACATCTTTTCTTTTTCACTTTTTAGGAGTCGAGAAAAAGCTAAAGATGACTCTAGTCGGCTTCGATTTTTAATGAGCCTGAAGTGACAAGTGCTGAGATGGACCTTTCATTTTAAGGAGTTGAAAAGGAACGAAAGTGACTACTTTGGAAATCTAGAAAAAGGGATTACCAAACCAATCACAAAATTGTAATATACACCTTGGTGATAAATTAAAGAGAAATTACCAAGGACTTATGGATGGCAGTCAATCTTCTCGAATGTTGTGTTCAGTGCATTGCGATCAATACGGCTACAGACACGACTTCCTATGGATAAAGGATGTAAGCCTATTGTGGTCTCCAAATATATACTCGACAGTACAGGGAGCACAAGTCCATGATAGCATTTGTCGTATCAAAGAGAAGGAATCACCCAACCTTCGTTGAAAACGATAGTTACTAGATTTTACGACGCCAGAACACGTCTATAGCCTAAACCTATAGATGTGTTGTGTTAGATTCCAAAGCATTATTAGGTTCATTGACATTTGTTTTAGAGTTGATCTTGTTTAAAAGTTTGTCTTTCAAGGTTCACCACGTGATGTTGATTTGAAATTCTTAAAAATGCAATCTACGATGATAAGAAATTGTTGTTTGTTTTGATCAATGAAAATCCTAGTTGCTAGGGAGAGAAAATTATGATTCTTTCAAATAGAGAGAAAAGAGCACACTCTAAATGCACTTTCCTAAATAATTTTTCACACACAAGCTAAATGCAAATGCAAAATGCATGTATTTGTTTTTCATTTCCTTAATGTGAGAAATGCCTCATAGGAAAACTAAGTCTAGATCTAAAACATTTCCCTCAAAGCGACATTTCGACAATTTCCTTTTCAAAATAGAAAGGAAGACTGAACGACACTTTTCGATTTCGAATAGAAAAAATTTTCAACACTTCGAATAACAACAAATCAAATCAAGTACATGACAAAAATTTCAATCGACTATTCAGAGAAAGGAGACTCAACAACACTTCTCTTTTTGACACAAAACGACAGATCGATTTAAGCAACTTTTCGACAAAGGGTCATAAACGATGGACAAATACATAAAGACATTTACTAATCCTAATCAATGGAGGCTTATCTATGTAATGCAAGAAGGCTTCAGCAATGAGGTACTGGTCATAAGCAACAAATCAGCTAAACGGAGCTGAAAACAAGGACAAAAAACCCAAATTTCAAGGAGAAAAATAGACTCAGTCAGTCATCACACCTGGGCTTCCCTGAGTAGGGATGAATCACACTTTTCAAGCTTAGGAGGTGTGATGCATACTGGATGAGAGTGACAGAAAATGCAGTGGGCCAGGTAGCACAACTGAGGTGGGTTTTGGTTCAAATTTGTAGTTGATTTCAGTAATTTAAGCTGAGGTATGATGGACAGTAAATAACATAGTATAGAGGGGTGATCTTGGGAGGTTACTGAGCTACCATAAGGGCATCTAGAATGATTGTAGGTCAGATGTTCAGTTCATAAACTAAACTGAAGATTGACTAAAGTAGCATTCATCTACTATGCACTTGGAGAGAAAGAGCAGTTCGAAGGCTTTCTGGCTAACTTCAAGCTCCATCTATAGTTTACAATGAAAACAACAATAACAAACAATAACATATTCGATCCACAACAGAGTCACCATTTTGTTTCCAGGAAAACTAGTATCTTTTTTATTTGCTAGTCCCACTAGGATTGGCAGCTATCCTAGAAGCAAACAATCAAAGCTATTTGTGATTTCCTCTGTGTATGATAGGTAAGATAGAAGTAAAGGAACCAACCTGGATCTTTTGCTTGACTCCTTGCTTGATTTCTATCTCCCTTGATAGAGCTTGCAACTCCTCTCCTACTTGTCCTGCTTAGAGAATATCTATAGAAACAAAGTAATAAAACACCATCAAAGAATCTTGATCTATTATATCATAAACAATGCAGAATAAGAAATACATTGAGCATACAATGGCATTCACAAATACACATTTGTATGGAGGAAAACTCAAAGAACTTTGTTAAAATAGAAGGGAGAATTACAGGCCAGCTGTTTGATCCAGCATCATCCTCCCAGCATCAAATCCCTCTTCACCTCATGAATAGCAAGATCACCCAGCAATACAATGCTCCTTCTCAAAGACAAACTATTAGCACTTCCTTGCAAATTACCAAATTCTAGCCTCTAGATCTCTCAAATGAGGGATCCATTTATAGATGTGTGCAAGGGTGTGAGTCATCTCGGGTTTTTGATTAGTCTCATTCCACTTGTTGTTCTTGGTTCCACTTCGAGATTTCTTGGATCTCTTACTCATCCCTGGGTGAATTCAGAGATGAAAGTGTCATAGAAGAAGTTTCTAGAAGATTCCATGAGCATCCACTTAGCAAACTGTCTTGGACATTTGTCCATCCTCGCTCATTGCACCCTACAAAAGGCCTCATTAGTATGCATCACATCTGGCTAGTGTAGTAGTTAATATGCATCACACCTTGACAATGGAGCAGTTAGTATGATCCTATTTTGGCCAGTTCTGAGTTGTTTTTCAGGTGGCACTTCTAGGGAATGGTGTAATCAGTTGACCATGATCCTTTAGGGTATGAAACAACACTTTTAGGACTTAAAGAGCCCTTTGTTTATCGACATATAAGATTTGGGTTGCAATGCCCAAATATGTCTATAACACTCATGAATGTTGGTAGGTTGAGCACTGTCAACTTTCTTGGAGCTAGAAGGAGGGCTGCCAGTTGTTTATAGATGAATATCCTCTCACACTCACGCATCAACCATTTTTTCAAGGCAGTAACTCACACTCCCTCTCAACTACGCACAACTTTGTAGTTTGTTACTTCTCACCTCTGAGGACTGAACAAGAAACTCAATATTATCATATTCTTTCCATCCGTCCCGTCGCCCACTAGTTTCCAAAAGCACTCGAATTGATCCCAGACATACACCATCTTCCATATGCATTAAGGAAGCAAAAAACCACTCCCATAGGGGTTGTTGTATCTTCATTAGAAGAAGCAATTCTTTCCACTCTTGAAGGTCGAGCAAAAGATGTTGAATATGGAGAGGAAGCTCTGGTTTTCCAACATGGGCAACGAGACACCTTTATGACCTTGGGTTCAGACTTCGATACAGGAGGCAAAGGGGAAGGGAGTAGACGAGGCAGAGGTGAAGATGAACCAATATACTGAGAGTGAGAATCATGAGATTTTGAAAAAGAGGAGGAGGACAAAGAAGAAGAAGAGATGAGTAACCAAAATCTAGAATGGATGACTCAGGGACCATTGGTTCTCCTGGGTTATTTTCACAAGATGCCAAAGTGGGCAAAGAGAATGAAAATAAATTTCAACTATGATAGCACAGTCAAGGTAGAAGACCATTTGGACAACTTCTACCTGTAGCTGTAGACCCTTGAGGTATGATAAGATGACGTAGCATCTAGATTGTTTCCATGTACATTGGATGGTTGTTCAACTGCATGGTATCATAGCCTTCCATCCAAAGCCATAAAGAACTAGGGTGCATTCAAATGTATGTTTCTTGAAAACTTTGTTGATGACAAGACCCAAGCCATGTTACTCAAATAATTGGGAAGCCTGAAGATGGAGGGGAAAGAAAAGGTAAAATAATTCAATCAAAGGTTTACACACGTATTCAATAAGTTTGCAGTAGAAACCAAACCTCATGACTCAATCACTATTGATTACTATGTGTCCGCACTTCCTACCAGCATTACATAGTTTGTCAAATGAGGTGTGAAACCGACACTACTGGAAAACTATGAAAATACTATTGCTATTGAGAAAGACGTGCATGAAATTGCAGTCATCAAGGATGATGAAGGAGAAAAGGACTCCAAAGACATGAGTAGGAAGTTTGAGGTGATGGAAAGAAAAGGTAGAGACAAGGAAACCAACGGTAGTAAAACCATCACTCACCTCTTCAACATCTTCAAAAGACAAGTGTCTAATCTTAAATAATGGAAAATGGACATGTTTGCAAGAAACCATCTGGCCAGATAGAAACAAGGAAACATGTCATGAGGCAGCAATCGATACACTACAGAAACTACACACATCTCTATGTTCGAGCTCAATCGGTTTGCAAATCTTGAATTCTATTCATTCCATGAAGATCATCACCTAGAGAATTCTCGTTCAGACTGGAAGCGAGTCACACACTTTGTATGTAGTCATATATTTGATGTAGAAAACAATATGCAAGAATAGATGAAAGACACAGATAATGGTGAAGATGTTGCACATGATCAAGCATCAAGTTTTGGGCATGTGGTGAACATGTATCAGTGCTTGCAAGTAGCGTTGAATGCGAATATCGAGAAACAACCCCCAAAGAAAAATGACCGTCACAATCTTAGGAGTAAAGGGGCTCCCCTTACAGTTGAGGAAGTGCAAGAAAATATGAGACTGTTGTTGAGAAAGGTTGATCCAGTAGCTACCCCAAAGCAGAAAATACAAAGTAAGTCTAGGAAGATAGAGGTGGATAAGAGTATGTCCATGAGCAAAAAATTGTAGAACAGTCTACCGACAACATGAAAATTTGTCTTACTTAAGATACCTTAGTGAGTCTACCACCTCTGAACTGAAACATTGTAGATGACATGAAGAAAAATCGTGTGAACATCAGTTTGCTCGAGCTAGGTAAGATTGAGAGTTACTGGGACATCATGTTGCATGCATTGGGATAGACAACAACTGATAGTGCAACCTCTACCAGCAAGGGAGAAAGTACACCTCCCGGATCACTTTCCATTGTGCTAAACACACTGCGGATGGAAGAAGCAAACTTAGGTTTCCCTCCATTCCTCCTCTCATTCGAATATTTTAACTGTAATGTTCAAAACTACTTGGTTGATTCTGACGTGGCAGCCAACATCATGTCGTTCTCCATTTCTAAAAAGATCAATGCATAATGGAGCAAGACATCCACGCATATCATCCAACTAAATTGAACATCTATACCAGCTATTGGTGAACTCTGACATGTGATCATCCAAATATCTCATGACAGTCAAGTCCACCAATGCATTAACATTGTTATTGTGGACATACCAAAAGCATATGGTTTGCTACTTAGAAAAGACTCATCTAGCAAGCTGAATGGATGTTTTCCTACAAACTCATTGCACATGTGGCTTCCATACAAGGGGAAAAAGAATCAAATCTGTGTGATATCCAAGAGGTATATGAAGCACAATGTCACTCCCAACAATGGTGAGAATGAACCAATGGCCTTTATAGAACTCATGTTTGGCAACTTCCTTCAGGAAGCAACACTTGGGTGTTATCCTACATGGCCCACTCCAACCGCACTAGACACGCAGTTTGGTCTCCTTCCTTGCCCATCTAATGGTAATGAAGCATGTACAATACATTGTACCAATAGTAGCAGCATCAGTAGCAACAGTTGTAGCGGTATCATAATTGCGTCGAACAGTCCATGTAGAATCGAGCTGTGGACCATGTACTTCAATAGATCAAAGACACTGGATGGCTTAGGAGTTGGTGTGTCTTAATCGACCCAAACTACAACAAGCATCTAGTTTCAAGTCGCTCAGAGTTTGAGTGCATGTACAATGTTGCTAAGTATAGAGCACGCATGTTAGGCTTGAAGAAAGCCATTAGCCTCAACACGGTCACACTCAAACTCGTAGGTGATTTGGAGATAGTGGTATGGCAGGTACATAACACCATTCATTGTTTGTCAACACATCTCAAAAGTTACGAGAAAGAGGTATGGTGACTGATCTCTAACTTACAACAATTTAACATCATTTTTGTACCACATACGCATAATATAGCTGCCAATGCTATAGCAAATGCAGCTTCTAGAATGTCAGTGATTAGGGATAGATTTACTATCGAAATTTTATACAAACCATCTATCCTGAATAACATAACTAACTTACGTGTATTTAATGATGATCAACATATACTGTGTTTCATCGCCAATGCTGAAATCTTTAAATATGTAGTGCTAGACGATGATGAGCATGACCAATCTCTGCAAGCAGAAGATAGTAACAAGAAATGTCACCTTATCACGAAGGATGTGTTATCATTGTATAATCTTTATGACTTGCAAGAACGTTTTCACAAGCCAAGGAACAACAAAACCCACAGTTCCACCATGACACACGCATTGATCAACTTGGGAATAGAAAAATATCTAAAGTTTCTCAATTTCAACACATGTTGCACACATCAAGAGTGGCAAGCCTTTGTCTGCCTTTTCAAACAATATCAGGATGTGTTCGCATGGATATACAATGATCTGAAAACTTATGACATGCAAGTAATTCAACCCATTATTTCGATCAAAGAAGGGGTCAATCCGTATCAGTAGAGTTTGGGGAAAGTACATCCATCACTTGAACCCCTCATACAAAATGATCTCACCTAGTTGTTGGTTGCACAGATCATATACAAATTTCATCATTCTAACTCAATTTCAAACCTTGTTCATGTACTCAAGAAGTCTTGGGAAATCGACTTGTGTGTTGATTTCTAGAATGTGAACCACACCTCGGACAAAGAAAACTACCCCATCCCATATATGGACCATATTCTGCAAATAGTATCTTAGGCACAAATGTTTTCCCTACTCAATGGTTTTTTAGGACACAATCAGGTTCTAGTAGCAGAACCTGATAGACTCAAGACCACCTTCTGTACCAAGTGGGGCATGTTCGCATATAGACGAATGTCGTTTTGGCTTGTGAATGTAGGAGAAATCTTTTAGCATGATATGGACATCGCTTCTCGCGGACTCATCAGATAGAGCATATTGGTATACCTTGATTATGTGACTGTGTTCTCAAGGAAACATGAGGACCACATACACCATCTGAAGATATATTTTGAGCGATGTCAGAAATATGAGATTTCCTTGAATCCATAAAATATCATATTCGCAGTATCTGAGGGGAACCTTCTTGGACACATTGTTTCCAAAAGAGGGATCAAGGTTAATTTGGACCCAGTCTGGACTATTACAAATATCTCTCACCCAGCCAAAAAGAAATCCATGTAGTCCTTCTTTGGCAAGATAAAATACCTCCAGAAGTTCATCTCGGATTATGTGCAGAGAGTCAAGCCCATGCAGGACATGATCAAGAAAGATACAATCTATAGCTGGGGAAAGATGGAAAATTATGCATTCACCTGTATCAATTCATCTATTACTAAAGCGCTTGCACTCTACATCCCAAACTTCAATAAGGATTTCCTGCTATACACATTCACCTCCAATAATTCTCTCACTTCATTACTCACTCAGAAAGATAAGATGAATGATGAACGTCCCATCTCCTTCATGAGTGCAAGGATGCAGCGACCGGAACTCAACTACCCCACTGTTGAAAAGTAAGTATATGCTGTTTACAAGGTAGTGAAACACTTCATGCCCTACTTGTTCAAGAACCACTACAGAGTCCAAGTCCCTCATCCAGCAGTTTGCACACTGGATGTAAAACAAGAGCTGGGTGAACGACGTGTGAGATCGATGATAGGCTTGCAAGAGTATGATGTTCAAATCAAGATAGTTCACACGGTCAAAGGGCATGGCCTCTTCACACTTGAAAATGAAGTAGTACATGCACCAGAGGGAGAAGAAGAGCTTGCTAGCTGGGATCAAGAAGTTGAGATGTATGATATAGGGTGAGTGACATGAACTAAAGGAGGAACCTCTTGGTATGCTGACATGCAACAATAGCTTGAGCATGACACCGTACCCTCCCAATTTTCCATCAGACAGAAAAGGGAATTGCGCCTCAAAGCTTTATCATATTAGTTGGTCCATGAAGTGGTTTACAGAAAGCACAACAATGGAGTTTTTCCTAGGTGCCTCGAGGTAGATGAATAAGAGAAGGTATTACAAGATTTGCATGATGGACCCGTCGGGGGTGACTTTGCAAGAAGTAGCACTGCACGCAGAGCTATGTGAGCTAGTTTCTACTTGCCACATTATTGAAGGATGCACATGCTTATGCCTGCAAGTGGCTCGTCTGTCACTGATATGCCGATAAAACGCGAAGATTATTAGCCCCACTGCAACCTGTTATAGTGACCAAACCGTTCCAAAAATGGGACCTAGATATCATTGGGGATATTTTCCCATATTCTTCAAAAAACACCACTACATTCTAACAGAAATTGGTTACTTCATGTGGTGGACAGAAGCAGTTCCACTCAAACAAGTGAACGATGAGGAGGTCATCATCTTCCTCCACAGGAACATCATCTTACACTTTCGCATTCTGGTATAACTTATTTTTGATAATGTAATGTAATTTCATATTCAAAACTTTATGAATTTTCATTACAAAATGGTATTGTGCAGAAACACTCATCTAACTACTACCTGTATGGAAATGATCTCGTAGAATCCATGAACAAAAAGCTCATCCGTATAATAAAAAAGGCCATTTTCATTGAGCAATGAAACTGGCATTCCACCCTAACGAATGCATTATGGGTTGATTGCATTACACCCAAACCCTCTCTAAATACATCACCATACTTCCTAATCTATTGTTGAGAACCCATCCTTCCACCCAATATCTACTTGCCTACACTTTAGCTATCCCAAAAATCTCAAGGCAAGGCCTGTGAGCTAGTTCAACGTAGGATGGATACACTCCACAAGCTTCGGGAAGAAAGGATGAAATCAAAAGAAAAATTTACACTCCACCTGAACCGTATCAAGAGATGGTTCAATAAAAAAGTTTGTAGGGAAAGCTAAATTTAGGGTTGGTGATGTGGTCCTGAAATGGGATAAATCACATGAAGACAAAGGAAAGCTTACAAAGTTTCAGTCCCTTTGGATTGGTCCATGCACAGTCCATGAGAAGCTTGGCCCACACATTTAACATCTAAAATCACTTTATAGGAGGATTGAAAACCTTCGTGTCAACGGCTAAGATCTCAAACACTACTTCGAATAGGCTGGGCCATGCCCTACACCACGTACATAGTCTACTTGCTACTTGTTGTTTTCATTTTTTTCTTTACTTAATATTTTTGTTTTGATTTGTTTGGTTTGGTTAATACCTCTCTATTTTTGTTTCTTGAAATAAGTGTTGCCATCTATTGAGTTTTAGCTTTTGAATGAGTATGTGGCTAAGATATGAAGAGACTTGTAACATTGTAGCACTTGGCGAGTCATGTCTCCGTCTTATCTATGCTTAGTTCTAAACTTTAGATGATGAAGTATTGATAAAAATATGAGCCATAAACGAGGGAAGTTTTGATCCAACCATGAACCTGTGTCCATAGTGGGAAACTCCATGCCCATGTTGAGCCTTCTGCTCTGTGTTCAAGCTCATCTAGCTAGTAGAAATGGACAAGGGGAAAATCTACATGAGCAAACCTATGAGAGAGTTATTACATGATTCTATCAAGGAACAACCTCTTCTTCTCTCAATAAGTCAAGATCCCTCTTTTGCCCCAAAAATAAATAAGTTCCTATGCACAGTCTTCTTAAAAAATACAAAGGAAAAATAGGAGAAAGGCTTCTTATGGAGAGAGGTGAAGCATGTAACTCCACCATGGTATTGATGAGGCTCGCTGGGAATGGGGGAACACATGTGATCTTGTATGACTCCATCGGGGCACTGTCCAGGCTTGCTAGTAGTGGAGCAATAGTGGACATGAAAACTTATTCTTTGAAAATCTTCAACTCATGAGCTAAACTACCCTTCTTCATTTCGAAACACTGCGATGAAGGTGAAGTTTTGTTGTGTTTTCTTGCTTTTGCAAAAGGTGAACCAAGTATGTCAATGGGGTAGGTGTGGAATCTAAATTAATCCCCACAGGGATTCAATGCTCCCCAAAAGACCAAGGCCCTGTGTTGTCAATGAACCAAAATAGAGAAGATGGAGTTCTAATAGTGTGTCACCAAGTGTTTTAGTGACTGCAACACCCTAATGTTTTTTGGCCCACATCCAATTTTGGAGCCTCCTTTGAGAGTTTCACTTGATGTGTGCATGCAATAAATATCACTCTGTAAGCTCGTGTGAGTCTTCGCTCCCACTTTGCTTCATTGTTCGACATACAACTTTTGCATGTTGATGTCAATGTCATGCTTGCAACCATGTTCTAGTCATACACAAGGTCTTCGCTTCATGTGTACATGCTGTGTTTTCCATGTAAACATTCGTTGCTCTCACACATAGAGTCATACACACTATCGCATAAGCATCATCGTGGTCATCCAACAATGAATCACAATCATCATGCTTTTCGAGTTGCATTGTTAGTCAGTCATGTTGAACATTTATGTTTGGATGGTTTGAGTAGTCTCGTCATCAAGTCATGTGAGTGTGTGTTTTCAAGTTTAGGTATTCACATTTTCACTCACTCACACAGTGATTTTACTGAAGTTTTGATGACCATATCACCCTAACACAGCTGGAACCTTACCCCGCCATCGACTCAATTGACTCTCACCCAGAACATCACAAAAGATCCAAGCAAGTAATTTCAAGCTCCTCAGTCAACCTTCGTTTCAGTCAACCACGGAGTTTAACTTAGAAGCCACCCTCGGACCATCTCAGCTAAAAAATTGCGTAGAGGCTATAGACCTTTCCCACTACATTGACTGATAAAATTGGTCCGACAGGCCACATAGACACTAGTTATCATCCTTGTCTCCCCCTAAAATTTCACAGCTTTTCCATTTAGCCCACGAGTTAGTCAATCAACTGCTCACCCAGAAAATTGCACAGATTTCATGAGTGAGTCCTATGCTCCCCAACAGTCTGCAAAACTATGAAACTACACATAGGTGATCAGCAGGCCAACCTTCTAGCATCTGCAACTTTTTTCCCATGAGCAGCTCCTAGCAGCTCACTCTGAGCTCCCTCCAGGAATTGCGTAGTTTCTCCTACCAAGCTCCCAACAGTCGACTGTTGGTTCTCTCTAGGAATTGTGTAGTTTTTACGGCAAAGGTCCTAGTACCTAGCTCCCAGTTCCCTCCTAGAATTGTGTAGTTTTTCTTGCAAACCTCCTGTTACCCACTCCATCCAAAAATTGCATAGATTTTGTCTACCCAGCCTTTCTAGAGACTAGACTCCTCCTCCCGAAAATTGCATAGATTTTTCCTGAAGCTGAGCCGGACCCTATAGATATTCACTATCAATCCGAATTTCTTGTCACCATCTACCAATGACTTTTGCGCAATTTTCACCAACAATGCCTAGAGCCTCCATCCTAGCTTGAAGCTCACAACCTTGTCTTCTCTCGTGGTCACTTGCAGCCAAAATGATCATGCATCATGTTAGACTAGGATGTTTATGGATTTGATGTCGTCTCATCATAACTAATTGAAAATATAAGTACACAAATAAACATGGCATGACGATAGATGGGATGAACAAAGGGAATACATGCAAAAGGACATGTTCACCAATAGACGAACAAATGATCCATGTAAAGTGATGTGCTCGCGAATGGACGATCATGCAAGATATGTGTTCACGGATGGACAGACGAGTGAACATGCAAGACGTGTTCACGAACGAACTGGACACATGAACATGCAATTTTCATGAAAGGAAGAACATGTCAAGAATGCCAATATACAAGAAAGGAGAAATGTATGAATGCAACATAAGGCAAACCAAACGACCATCGAAGACTCTGTGCACCTTTCCATGCAGAGGTGAAGTTGTGACACACCATGAGGACATCCATGAACTAAAAACACTACAACTTGACATGCTCATGAGCAGCAACACGAATGTACCAAAACTGTCATGTAGGGTCTTGTCATGAGTCACGTCAACCACATCCTTACTCTGGGCCATACTGTTAATCAATGTAATGTAATGTGGAAGTCTAAGAGACCCACTTGTAATATGAAGAGTCATGTAAAGTGAAAAGATCATGGAAGTCAAACAGTCATGAGGAAATTTGAACAACCATAAGGGTTAGTTTCACCATTGACTATAAATACCCTCTCATTTGTACATGCAAAGGACTTTTCACCTCATATCCTCCCACACAGCCTTAAGAGTGTGTAATATTTTCTTTGAGGTGTAAGTAGTGGCTCGGACGCCCCGTGAACGGGGTTAGTGATGTATGGCATAACGATGTGTCTTGGAACTTTTGCTTAGTTTAGAAGCCTACTAATAGGCCAGCACGTTTTCAAACATGTGTTTTAATTTTTGTAAGACTAATCTTGAACACTTGTAACACATGTTGCTTTAACCTATGTTTAACACTAGAGCTCATTCCTTTTTTGTAATACATATATATTAATGAAAATTTGTAGTATGAAATTTTAACATTGTCGTGCCAATGTTAGTTACCTACCTGGACATTAGACGGATATTTCATGTAAAATTTCCATAACGACCATCGCACTAGCGTGAACTCCTTCATTGTGTGTTGTACGTGTTGTATTTCCTTATGTGTTGTGACCGTCGCATCCGTGTGAACTGCTCCTTCAGAAGCTTTGCATGTCCTATTATGTCATATGTTCCTAGGAGAGTTGGGACTTTGTCCCATCCAACTTGGGACTCACTCCCACCCTCTCACTATGCGTTGAAAGAATCATTGACACAAATACCACTAGAAATCACCACGCATGCGAACCTCACTACTCGAAGACAAAGAAGACCACTCTCCTGTGCTCACAAACAAGAGCTAAGGAAAATTTTTAAGATAATGGTAATCTGGCCATCATACTGGATGGGACTCCCACACAAAATAGTGTGAGGTCTAGTTAGGACTTCATACCGAGGTGATCCTGTGAATTTTGGCTAGTTCAAGAAAATGAAGAGATTCCAAACAAACCCAAGACAAATTTTTGTTTTGGAAAGTAGTAATGGCCTCCTTTAGTGTGATTAAGAAGGAGCTAGGGTGGAAGGTTGGCTCTCGAAAAAAGTAAGAATCCATATAGACCCTTGGGTGGGATTTGGAGAGAATTATTTTCTTTAGTAAGGGCTTATTGAATTTCTTAATACTAATTGGAGGCTTACTCTAGACCAAGTGGCTAATTTAAATAGTACAACAATATGGGTTCATGGATGAGCATATGCTAATCAATTAAATTTTCGTATTGTTGTTAGGTTAGTGGGCATATCATAAAAATGCAAAAGAGACATAAGACCATTTTTTCTTGGTATGATCCTTTTGCCACTATTATATGGAATAATTTGCATCATTCTGTAATATTAGATTCTACATGGAAGGTCTCTCATGCAAAAAAGATCTTTCCAATCTTGCTGAAATCATGCAACCCCAAAATAACTCAAAAATCTCATGCACTGTCATAAATAATTTACATACAATTTAGATAGATCTTATTTCAAAGTATATTAAATCAATATTTGGAGCCAAGAAATGATATCCCATAGTTCTTTCCAAAGTAAAAGTATATAAAATCCAATGAAAATTATATAAAATCCCTGTTATTGGTGTAAAATAAAAGAATATTAAATACCATTCAACAAATTTGTTCGAAAATAGCTACCTATCAATATAACTAGGATAACAACTAAGATATATATCCAATTGAAGGTGAATAACCATATTATCTGGTACTCACCTCCAAAAATGAATAAAATAAAAGCAACAATATAGAGATATTCCCAAGTATATATGTTTAGACCACATTTCACTATAGATTTCAATTGGGCCTTCATGTGCAACTCCCCTTCTCCAAAATCTCACGCCCTTTTCTTCATAAATGTAGGATGCGAGAATTCTAACAAATTGATTTTGCAAATAGTTCCTTTTGATTAAGTCATAAAATAACTGCACTCAAAGCTTTGCGGGGGCCATCCATGTGACTTGTCAAAATTTCCTAAATGTCTGCAAGAGTCAATTCAGCTCCACTATGAAAATGACAAGATTACCTTCAATCTATAAATAATTGATTCCAACCCTCATGACTCCATCATTCTTGATTACTACATGTTTGAACTACTGACCATAATTGTGTAGTTCTTCAAGTGAGCTGTGAAACCAACACTACTGGAAAGTTGCAAAGAGGCTATTACTGTTGAGAAATATGTATGTGAAATTGGACTCATCACAGATGATTAGCCAGCAAAGGACTCCAAAGACTTGATCATGTGCCCCAAGTGATGGCAAGCAAAGGTAGAGACAAGGAAACCAATGATATTGAAACCCTTACTCACCTCGTCAACAACTTGACAATAGAAGTGTCCGAGCTTAAACAAGAGAAAATGGACACGTTGCAAGCAACCATTCGCCCAGATAGAAATAGGGAAGCATGTCATCAGGCAACAACTCGTACATTACAAAAATTGCATAGAGCTCTGTGTTGTAGCTCGATCGGTGCATAAATCCTCAATTCTATTCATTCCATGAAGATCGTCAGTGAAATAATTCTTGTTCAAACTAGAAGTGAGTTGTAGGATTTATATGCAGTTGTACATTTGATGCATAAAATAGTATGAAGGAATATTCGTAAGACACATATAATGACGAAGATGTTACATGTTAATAAGAATCAAATTCTGGGCATGTGGTGAACATGTGTCAATGCTCACAAGAAACATTGAAGGCAAACACCAAGAAACAACCCCCAAAGAAAAATGATTGTTACAATCTTAGGAGTAAATAGGCTCCCCTTAGAGTTAGGTAAGCACAAGAAAATATTACACTCTTGTTGAGAAAGGTTGATCCACCAATCACCCCAAAGTAGAAAACATGAAGAAAATCTTGGAAGACAACGACTGATAAGTGTACGTCCATGAGAAACAAACTGCAGAACACTCTATTGCACAACAAGAACGTTAGCCTTACCTTAGACACCTCAGTGAGTCTACCACCTCTCAACTACAACATTATGGATGACATGAAGAAAACGTGTGCCAACATCAGTCTATTTGAGCCAGCTAAGACCCAAAGTCAATGAGACATCCTGCTATGTGCATCAAGACAGACAACAATTGACAACACAACCTCTACCAACAAGGGAGCAAGAACACCGCCCTGATCACTTTCGATTGTGATAAACACACTCTCAATGGAAGAAGAAAAGTTAGTTTTCCTTCCATTCCTACTCTCATTTGAAGTTTTTAACTGTAATGTTCACAATTGCTTGATTTATTATTGTGCGGAAGCCAACATCATGCCTCTCTCCATTGCTAAAAATATCAATGGTCATTGGAGCAAGAAATTTGCACAAACCATTGAACTTGATAGAAAATATGAACCACCTATTTGTGAACTCAAAAGTATGATCATACGACTATCTAATGACAATGGAGCGCAAAAATTCATCAAGATTGTTGTTGTGGACATATCAGAAGCATATGGTTTACTACTCAACAGAGATTGGTACAACAAGCTGAATGAATATTCTTCTATGGACTGGTCGCACATGTGGATTATGTACAAGGGAAAAAACAACCAAACATGGGTGATATCTGAGAGGTATATGTGGCATAATGTCACTCCCATCAATGAAGCGAATGAAGCATTGGTCTTTGTAGAACTCATGTTTGGCAACTGCCTCATGGAAAAAATGCTAGGATGTTATCATGCACAACCACCTCTAACCCCATTAGACGCGTAGTTGGATCTCCTTCCTTGCCCAACTGATGGGAATCAAGCATGTACAGTACATTGTACCAATAGTAGAGGTAGTGGTAGCAACAACATTTGCAAGTAGTACAAGTGCATCGAACAATCTGTGTACAAATGAGTTGTCGAGCATGTACTTCAACAGATCAAGGACAGAGGATGGCTAAGGAGTCGAGTGTGTCTTGATTGACCAAAACAATAGGAAGCATCTGGTTTCAACTTGCTTGGAGTTCGAGTGCATGAATGATGTTGTTAAGTATGAAGCACTCATTTTGGGCTTGCAGAAATCCATTAGCCTCAACGTGGTCACGGTTAAAGTGGTAGGTGATTTAGAGATAGTGGTATGGGAGGTACATAAAACCATTCATTGTTTTCCACCAAATCTCAAAAGTTACCAGCAAGAGGGATCATGGATGATCTCTAACTCCAAAGCATTTAACATCATTGTTGTACCATGTATGCGTAATGCCGCTGCCAATGCTCTCGAAAACACATCTAGAATATCACCAATTAGGGTTATATTTCCTATTGAAATTTTATAGAGACCATCTATCTGAGATAACATAACCAACTTATGTGTATTCAATGATGACCAATAGATACTGCATTTCATGGACAATGCTAACTTCTTTAAAGATGAAGTGATATATGATGAGGGACACGAGCAATCTCTGCAAGCAGAAGCTAGTAACAAGAAAGTCCACCTTATCACATAGGGTGTGGCATCATTGGAGAATATTTATGACTTTCAAGAATGTTTTCAGGGGCCGAGGAATAACAAAACCCACAGGTCCACCGCGAAACATGAGCTGATCAACTTGGGAACATAAAAAGATTTAAAGTTCATCAATTTTGGCACATGTTGCACACGTCAATAATGGGAAGTCTTTGTCAACTTTTTCAAAGAGTACCGAGATGTGTTTGCATGCAAATATGATCATTTGCAAAATTATGACACACGAATAATCCAAGACATTATTCTGATCAAAGAAGGGTTCAAGCCATATCAGCAGAAGCTCAGGAAAGTAGATCTGTCATTTGAATGCCTCATACAGAAAGAGCTCACCAAGCAATTAGGTGCATGGATCATATACAAAGTTCGTCATTTTGCCTAGTCTTCCAACTTTGTTCATGTACACATGCAGTCCACGGAAATCCACTTGTGTGTTGATTTATGGAATGTGAACTAAGCCTTAGACAAAGACAACTACCACTTACCACATTCTCCAAACAATGTCTATGGCATAAATGTTTTTCCCTACTCGATGGTTTTTCAGGATACAATTAGGTTTTGGTAGCAGAACATGATAGACTCAAGACTACCTTTCATACTATGTGGGGTACATTTGCATAGAGACGAATCCCATTTGGGCTTTTGAATGTAGGTGCAACCTTCCAGTGTGCTATGGACTTCACTTTTCGTGGACTCATCAGATAGACCATTGTGGTATGCCTCGATGATGTGAATATGTTCTCAAGGAAATTTTAGGATCACATATGCCATCTGAAGAAAAAATTGAGCGATGCTGGAAATATGAGATTTCCTTGAATCCCAAAAAATCTTATTCACTATTTGTGAGGGGAACCTTCTTGGACACATTGTTGCAAAAAGTGAGATTAAGGTTGATCTGGACTGGGTCCAGACTATTACATAGATCCCTCACCTAGCCAATAATAAATCCATGTAGTCCTTCTTGGGCAAGATAAACTTCCTCCAGATGTTCATCTCAGATTATGCGCACATAGTCAAGCCCATGCAGGGACATGATCACGAAATATGAAACCTACATATGGGTCAAGAGGGAAACGTATGAATTCACCCATATCAAGTAGGTTATTATAGAAGCACCTACACTCTACAACACAAACTTCAAGAAGGATTTCTTGCTATACACCTTCACCTTCGATAAGTTGCTCGCTGTAGTACTCACTTAGAATGATGTGATGAATGATTCACGTCCTATCTCCTTCATGATTGCAAGCATGTAGGGAACAAAACTCAACTACCCTACAATTGAAAAGTAAGCGCATGAGGTTTACAAGTTGGTGAAACGCTTCAGACCCTACTTGTTGAAGAACCACTGCATAGTCTACATCCCTCACCGAGCAGTCTGCACACTGCTTGTACAACAAGAACTGTGTGAACGATGAGCGGAATCGATGATAGGCTTGCAAGAGTATGATCTTGAAATCAAGATAATTCACATGGTCAAAAGGCATCGACTATACAAACTTTCATCTCAAGCAATACAGACAATGGAGGGAGAAGAAGAGCTCATCAGTTGGGAGCAGGAAGTTGAGATGTATGATATAGGGTGAGTGACACCCAATGAAGACAGAACCTCTTGGTATGCATATGTGTGCGATTACCTTGAGCATGACATTGTACCCTCTACATTTCCATCAATTAGAAGAGGGCATTACACCTCAAATATTTAGCATAGCAATCAGTGCACATAGTGATTTACAGGAAGCACAACCACTACTATGCCAAGGGAACTTTTAAGACATTCTTTTAAGACAAGAAATCATTTGTCTTAAAAAATCACTTTTTATTTTAGTTATTTTACATTAGAATTTAATATCACTTGAATTGTATTAAATATAAATTTTAACACAAAATGAGTTTGGGACAAAAATATTTTAAGACAAAACTTTATTTTTAATAAAAAATAGTTTAAGACAAAAATATTTTAAGACAAAAGTAGTTTGAGACAAAATTATTTTAAGACAAAACTTTATATTTAAGACAAAAATACCTTAAGATGAAAATATTTTGAGAGACAACTTTATATTTAAGGCAAAAGTAGTTTGAGACAAACATTTAAATACAAAACTTTATATTTAAGACAAAAATAATTTAAGAAGAAAACAATTTAAGACAAAACTTTATATTTAAGAAAAAAACAGTTTCAGGCAAAATTATTTTAAGACAAAAATTTATATTTAAGATAATGGCCACTTTAGATGAAAGCTATTTAATACAATTAACAGTTAAGACACAAACATATCAATTTAGGACTATATTATCTAACAACTACAAAATTTACTCTAACAATGCATCCTAAGTCTGCTAGCTTGCAGGCCACTACTGTCTTGCACCTACATGGAGGTTGCTATTTACTTACCATTCACGTTATCTTATGTAAATAAAACATTTTTTTGGGCTCTTTTCTTTGTGGGGCTAGTCGAATAAGAAGAATGTGACAAATTGTACTCACAAATTTTCTCAGACATCAAATCCTCTTCTATCCCTTTCATATATGCTAATATGATTAGATACAACTTGTATATCATTGCATTCGGCACTGGTAGATGGAGGGGGAGTTTAAAACAATTTTTTAAGAGAAAATAAATATTTTGTCGTCAAATTTTCAATATGAGGCGCTAGTAAAAAAGGGTACTGGTAGATGGAGGGGGAGTTTAAAACAATTTTTTAAGAGAAAATAAATATTTTTTCGTCAAATTTTCAATATGAGGCGCTAGTAAAAAAGGGTAAACGTAAAGGATTAGGGGTCCGTCTACTAGCATTCACCAAGTGGTTGGTTTACCATGGTTGTGAAGTGATATTCAAGAATGGAGAAGCATTCCTGAGACACAAAACCATGGGACAGGTGAATGAGATTGGAGTTCATTTGAAGAACATCTATAAGCTAGATGTGGAAAACTGTTTTACATTAAGCACTAAGGCAGAGAAAGTGCAGGTTACGATCTTGATGAACTTGGCACAAAACACTTGTTCATTTGCATCATGGTACCTTGAATATTATACAAGAAATAACAACTGGCCTACCTAAAGGAGCACTTAAGCAGTAGGATGTATGCAAAGCATGTACATTGTGGAGGTACATAAAATCAACATTCCGTGATCAGGACAACAAAGCACATGCAATCCTAGAAAGGATCCACTAGGATGTTTATGGACCTTTCTCGATAACCTACACTATCAGACACAAATGTTTTGTCATTTTTATTGATGACTTCTCACAGAAGTGTTGGATCTTCTTTGCATGGAATAAAGATGAGACATTCTCCAAGTTTGTAGAATTCAAGGCACTTGTTGAAAAAGAATCTAGCAAGAAGGTGAAGGCTCTGTTGTAGCGGCTACAATGCCCTCCAAAATTTTTCCCTGCAATTAAATTTGGGAGCCTACTATGGATATTGTGGTCAATCGTTCCTTAGTCACTTATTGGTAAGTTGATGATCTCAAGCTCCCCTTTTCAATCTTAAGAGTCATTCATGCTTTTATCTTTACATACAATGTGTCATATTTGGGCATGGGGGTTATCACTTGTCATGCAAAAGGAGGTTTGTTTTACTTCAAGAGGAAATATTTATGAGAATGGGTTGTCCTCACCACATAGACATGTTTCACACTCATTTCACACACTCTTACACAAGTGTTACCTTTATCCTCCCAAAGTCTATCACCGAAGCCACACTTGTCGTAAGCTGCCACAAAAGTTGTTGCATTAAGGATGTATGTCTTATATGTTTTAGATGGTCTATGTTGTATCACTAAGTTTTCAAGTGTGTGATCGTAGTCAAGTTTTATCATTGTTTGCATCAGTTTCATTGATCCCACACTTAGCCAAATTTCAAAGTTTCCTTATCAACCTAGCCTCATCCAACTTTCCTGAATTGTGCACTTCACATATGTAACCCTCAAGCTTTTTCCTTCCCTATTGGAACTATACAATGTGAAAAAACCCAAACCTCCCTTAGCATTCAAAATTTCGCAGTGGTTTCCTCTAATGTCCTTCCCTCAAACATAACCCAATGTCTCTACAAATTGTCTAGTTTTGTCCCTTGACTACCCAGATTGCCTTGCATCATAGATGTGTCCTCCCATGGCCTTATCCCATAACAGTGCCTTTCATCCTGGTAAAATGGTGTAAATCTATCCTCCCAGGGCCTCATCCCACAACAGTCACTACCCACTAAAACTACACAATTATCTCTCAGAGGGGCCACAGAGAAAGATGACATGATAGATAAATATCAAGGAGTTAAGGAGAAAAATAAGCAAAACAAGGAATCGAAGGTATGATAGAATATCAAGAGCGCATGAAAAATCCATTTGATGCATAACCCTTTGGAGGCTAGCTATGGAAAACACAACACATCTTTTGAAACACACCTCTTAATGTAGCTTAAAAGTTTGCTTATCATTGTCGTATCATTTTGTCTTCAATGACATTCATGGTTGCAAGAATTGAAAGTCATTCCATGTGTCTCCTCTATGTGTCTTGCAAGTTTCACTTGTTTATTACGTAGATTAGAATATCAAGAGCAATACCACTTGTTTATATAAGCTATGGAGGTGGTGACCAACATGATATTATGACTAACTAGGCATGATGCAAGGTAGCCTAAGTGGGATGAAAGATGTTTGATGATATGTATATATTCAGTGCACTCCTTTGCATTAATCCTTTATATTTATCTTCCATGTACCCTCATTTCATATCATATTTGGCTACTTGCTACCAGTAGTCTCTTAGCTCTTTCTCGACAAAGCACGGGAAGGAACTGCCTAGTGGAATATCCACAACAGTTTACGGATCAAGGTACATCCTCCTTTTATACATTCGCCAATGATATAATTTTAGTTAAGCTCAAAAGTTTTCTTGAAGTCAGTGAAAAATGTAAGGGACTAGTTTTATTATTATAAAACTCCAAAATTATTTGAATATGAATGACAATGTGGTCCATAATTATGCCGAAAGGCATTTTCTCTGTGGGCTTGCTGTGAGCAGACATTTTTCACCCGTGTTGAATACCTATACCAATAGGTTTCATATTTCATGATTGGCAAATTCAAGTGCCAAATATGCTCTACTTTACTGCTACAAAGGTTCCATATTTGCAAATAAAGACAAGGTGTGTACATGCCTTCATGCCCATTAAAGTTTTGATGGATGACCCAACAGTCTAATCTGGATCATGCCATGTTTTCCAAAATTTAAATGTTGTAGAATAGAGAAAGAAATCTGTCCAACTGTTTAATCTTGGCAGATTATAGTTAGGCAGAGAAAACTAAGGTTCCAACTGTTTAATCTGGGGCCTTGGAAGAAATAAGGGTAGTGCTAGATAGGAAATGAAAGAAAAAAAGCCAATGCAAAAGAAAAGGCACACAAGGGGTTTGCAAGTCCAAGTGCACCCTCCAAGAAGAAATAAAAAATGCTAGGCACAATAGTTGGGTAGGTAGGTGGGGTTGCAGAAGTGGTGTTCCTTCCAAGATCAGATTTGCTAACCAAGTACAGGTAGAACAACACAGTGGAGCATGTCTAACTTCCCTTTTTCCCTTTGTTCACCACTCATTACTAACATCCCTTCACAAGTTGTGTACACAAGAGAAACTCAAAGCTTTATGTTGGTTCTTATGGCCTTTAGAAGCCACATTTCTTGTGCAAAGTTCTTTTCATTTTGATCTACTCTTTACACTAAGTTGTTGTCAAGAAAACTTAGTAGTATTGGTCCTCATTCACATTTTTCCCCCATATTAACCTCTAACTCTATTATCTAGCTCCCTATGCTTCATTTCCCCTACTATTATAACACCATGGTGTGTAAACCCTAATCAATGTATAAATATCCCCTCCTTGGCATTATAGACATAAGTTTCACTACTAGGGCATTGGATTAACATCTGGTTAAGCTCAAGAACCCAAGCCTAACCCTTTTTCTCTATCAGAACTTGTCTACCTAGCCAGCTCTCCATTTTTGCCTAAAAACCCTTGAAAAAACCCTTTTGTGCACCCTTATACTACTAAAGGGTGAAAATTTGATGAAATCCACCTTCCCCACCTTATCCTAAGGTCGGGAGCCAGTGTGTGCCTTTTGCCTAAAAATTCATTAAAACCCGCCTATCCTAAGTTTTGCCCTTCATGTGCCTTATGCGAAGAATTTCACAAAAAACCTTTGTTTTTCGCCTTTTCCTAATGTTGTCGGGTATATTTAATTTTTACAAAAGAAACATTGAAAAAAACCATTGAAAATCGTTGAGAACCCAAAGGGTCCCGCCGGGCGCAGTTGCCGATACATATTATTATTTTAAGCTGCCCGTTGACCTTATCCGCTGTGCAGCTTGCTGGCCCGATATCCATCCGATCAAGCCTTTCCTGATCAACAGTTGTCGTGGGTTTCAGAGGGGCCCGACGTCCGACAGTTAACCACCATTGACTTTATCCTCCGTGCATTTTCCTTTCCCGATAGCCGTCAGATCGCACGCCTCAAATCCAACGGTCGTCATGGATTTCAGAGGGGCCCCGATGTCCGACAGATATCGTCCGATATCTGTCAGACGATGATGTCACGTGGGGCCACGCGTCGCTCCCAAACTCCGTCGGAGCCCCCTCTAACAGATTCCTTGCCATATAGGAGGGGGCCCGATATAAAGACACCTGTCCGCCCCCATCACCATCCCGTTGTCGCCTATGTTAGCGCCACGACCGCGCACCCTGTCCTCCATTCGTCCACCTGGCCGCCACCTCACCGCCCCCGTGGACTGGTCTTAGGCCGCCACGTCACCTGATGACGTCCTGCTGACGTCATCCGACTCGGACCCACTTGCTGACGTCATGCTGACGTCATTTAAAAAGCGCGCCAATAAGCCAAAAAAGCCATATTTTGACGATTTTATGAGTTTTTTAGCACTTTTTGTAAAAACACCTCTACTCCCTCTGCATGTGCATTACGATGAACAATTCGCCAACCAAGTCCAGACCATCCACAGAGGTTCAGAGCGTGCACCCAACTGCTGTTCCGTCCTAAGCAATTCGTTAAACAGGTATTTGTCCGTGAACCTCCCTGCAACTTGGTTTATTCTCTGTAAATTGTAAAAAACACCTGAACACGGTAGAAGCTGAAGAATTTACCATAAAACTAGGCATACCCAGCTCCCCCTTGAAGAATTAACGGTCAAATTTCACTGGCAGAGCCATTTCGTGCTAAATTTTGAGTAAAAACCCTTCTCTGTTCGCGCAGTCGTGAACCACAGCCCATAACCTGCTCCTAATTATCAAAAAGAGGTCTACTAAACACTATAAAAAGCCTTCTCAGAGAGCCGAGCAGTATTCTATTCTGCTATAAATCTACCCTGCTACCCTACATTCCTCTAAATCTTCATTTCTCAGATAGCACGTTCATCATTTGTGAAATAGCATTCAGGCAGACATGGACACTCCCAAGGCATCAATAGCCCTCAATGTTACTCCCCTGAATGCCCCTAGAGAGAGGTGGAGTGGCAGGATTTGGTAGACCTAGACTACCAAATCTCAGAGGACAGCCCATCTAAATGCAAGTTCCACATTCATCTGTTAAATGAGCTCAGAGCCAGACATAGAGATGGAACAGATATTCTAGGCATTTGGGAGTCATCCCTCCCAATTTTCAAGCTCCCTCAGGTCAACTAGTTTCCTGACCTGATTCACTTATGTGTTGTCTGCTATGACCCCATGCAGAGGGTTGTGCTTAACCCTGAAGGTGCAGTAGTGCTTTACACAACCCCTGAGGCCATCAGAGAAATGCTCCAGTTCAAAACCCAGAAGAAGTTGGTTCCCTTGTCCCTGCTGGACCTGATCAACCAAGGAGCCAAGATACTGACAGAAGCACAGATCCTAAAGCTGAATCAGTTATTCATCACAAACTCTGACATAGTGCTGCACCCTGCCATTTTTGATGGCTACCTCAATCAACTGGGGGTAGACCTGGCATACATGATTAGCTCAATTTTGGGATACAAATCACTAGAGTTTATTGATGAGACTGTATTAGTAATGATGACAATGTTTTCCCCTGGCAAGACTCCTGTCTGCTATGATTATGCTACATACATTGCAGACAAGATGCATGAGAAATTTTTGAACTTATCCAGGGAGAGAGTGTTCAGATACACCTCGTACATCTATCATCTCATTCTGTACTACCAACATGAGAAGTTCTCCTTTGAGATCAAGAGAACTGATGCAGCAGGCAACCAAAGGTCAGTAGTATACTGGACCTCAGTCTTCCACATCCTCACATACTCTCCATACACATACTGTGAGTTCATAGACCCGTTCATCCATCCAGCTATGTCTCTCTTTTTAACCTCACCCCCTCCAAGACTGTCTGATGAGATGCAGAGGATTCTGCAGCTATCCAGTGCATACTGCATAAGGGATTGGTACTTTTACCAACACTTCATTGTGATCAGAATATATGGGTGTGAGTTGCGCCCATACAAATTGCCCAGGTATTATGCCTATGAGACTGTTTGCCTTAGAATATTTCAGGCAATTTGGCAATGCCGATATGGTGCACTTTGCAGGAAGGGGCAAAAAGGCACAGCTTAATGTAAGAAACCAACTTGGCCACTTTGTCCTAAACAAAAGAGAAGGATGGAAAGAGGCAGACAGGATGCTAGAAGGCCTTGGCCTAAAACAAAGCTTCCTTTGGAAGCCCTATGACCCTAACAACTTCATATCCTTGAAAAGGCAGAAATGCAAACTCTCTAGCTATGAGCATGTGAGCATGCTCCACATTCAAAGACATGCCAACCAACCAAAGTGGAGAAGAAACACACTCGAAGAGCCAGTCACTCAAGAAGAACTAGTTGAAAGGGCTAGAAGGCATTTGTTAAAAATCGCTGACTTAGAATCTCCTTCTCAGGTACTTACTCTGCCAAAGCCTCAAGCAGGAGCAGCTGCTTCATCTTCTGCAACACAGTAAGAGGCAGTGCAAACCACAGACCAAGGGCAGAGCAAGGGAAAGGAAAAGGTCATGGAAGAACCACAAGGCCAACAGGGTCAACAACAGTAGCCCCAGCAGGAACAACAGCAAGAAGACCAACAGGGTCAGGAAAAGCAAACAGGAGAGGCCCAAATGGCCACCAAAGAATAGACAACACCAATGGCACCTCCAAGGTAGGATTCTAGGGTTGACTCCTCCGTCTTCCAAACCCCTCAAAGGGAGGACGTTAGCAGAAAAAGAGAAAGGGAGACTCCCCTCACTGAATCGCCAGAGAAGAGACAAAGGTTAAATCCCTTCTCAGAAGAGGAAAATGCAAAGCATGGAGCTCCTGCCAGCTCCTTGCAACAGGAGCAAGACAGGGCAGCATTGGGAGAAGTGAGCTCCTCAGCACAGAAGAAGGGAGCAGGAACAAGCATCAAACAGCAATTCAAAGATGCAAAGAGAAGGAGTGAACCATTAAAGATTCAGCTCTACAATCACCTGCTGAACATGGCTCCCTCAGACCAACAAAGGCTCATGTTTGCATTTGATGTGCAGGAGGGAAAGATGACAATGAGCCACTTCACACCAACAGTGCAGCAACCAAAAATAGTTGCAGACTATATTAGGACCAATCTGGAGGTCCTGTCAAAAGACATCCACCCAATGGATCAGATTGAGCTCCACAAACAGAGGGGTGAGATGGTCTATGCCACCTTGGCTGATAAGACCTTGGTCAACTACAGGCTGCAAAATAGCCTGAACAATACTACAGCACAGCTTGAATTGGAAAAGGCTTCCTCTCAAGCTAAGGATAACAGGATCAAAGCCTTAGAGGAAATTATAATAGAGTTTGGGCATGACCCCAATGATGTTAAGGCTGTGCAACAAGTCCTCAAGCTGAGGGATGCTGATATGGCAGCAATAAAGAAGAAATTGAAAATCCCACCAACTCTCCACTCACAAACGGATGAGGTTGCCCAGCAGAGGAAAGAAAAGGATGCAGCTTCCTTACTAATGACATTATACAAGGAGCTCAATCCAAAACAAGAAAGGCTGCAGGAATCAGAAAGCCACATGGAAGCAGCATTGCAGCAGAAGGAGGCAGGGCCAAACCTCACAGCCACCTCCAGAAACAATAAACCTTGAGGAAACCCCTCAAGACACTGCCCCTCCCAGCCAACAAGTGCAACAAGAATCTCCAGATACTTCAGCACCAACCACGTCAGCACCAACAACAGAGCAGGCTGAAAGCCTGGACATGCAGAAGCTGAGGAAAGAAATACAGGTACTAGAGTCCCAGATGTCTGAGCTGAGTCAAGCCCAGGACAGCCTGGCAAAAATAAATGAAAAATATGACAAATCAAAACAAAATGTGGCTGAAAGAGAGAGGGAGGTAAAGGTCCTCAAGAAGAGGATTGCTGAGCTAGAAAAAGAGCTCACTTTGGATAAAGTCACAGCAGAGCTTAAAAGGGTCATCTGGACCACCATTGGCCAGTCAATAACAAACCAATGGGAATATATTGAGGCTATATATGAGCAAGTGACACTCATTGGAAGAGCACGAAAGGAAATGCAGAGGGCAAGGGTATCTCTAGGCAACATGCCTGAGATTTCCCCTAAGATGATAGAAGTGCTGAACTACAGAACAAGTTCCCAGCTGGTAAGAATGGGGATTGGAAACAGGACAGAGACCATCTCCCTAATCAGAAGAGTCCTGACAATGAGAAACCTAATTCAGAACCTGGAAAGAAGAATCCAGGATATGCAAGCTGATATCAATAAATTTCAGAACAGGTTTATGGCTTTGCAGGACAGGGGGCTCCCTAGCCTATTGGATCCTTCAGGAAAATTACTCTCCCATGAGAAATATGTCAAGAGAGTAAGCAATTTTGCAGCAACACAGATTGCAGAGGCACCTAGTACATCCTCAGAAGCAGGCCCAGTAACAGGGCAGATTCTTTTTGATAGAGTAGATAATTTATTTTTTATTAGAAATGAAATTGCACATTTATTTGATGAGCCCCCTCACTTTTATAAGTATACAGAAGCTGATGAGACCATGGGGCCAATTTTGAAACATCAGTTGCCTTCATCAGATACATGGGAGATATTGATAGGATTATTGTTGAACCAAAGTCAGTAATCACGATTTTTTCTTCAACAAACAGTTTGAATCTCATACACAGCAGGACAAAGACACATCAGCAGGTATGAAGACAGAGGCTGAGCCAACTCAGCACAGGTACTCGGCCACAACAGCAGCATCAGTAGTCATAGGTGACAGGGCCAAGAAGACACAGAAAGTTACAGCTGCACAGACACGTCATTCAGCAGTTATGTCAAAGCGGCTCAACCGACTCCGTGAGCCCCAAAGGTCAAAATTACTCTGACAGGAGTTAAGAGCCTTTATAACTCATTTAAGATTGTAATAACTTCTCATCTACAAGCCTTGTACGAGTGAAAGAAGATATTTTCCCTCTCAGATGACTTAATGCCTGAGATATTTTGTAATAGAATTCTATATATTTCCCCTCGCATTTGTTAGCAGGGGTTAGACTCTGGATGTAAGAAATCTCTTGATATCTATTCTGTAGCTCTTCTATTGTAAATCTTCAGACTACTAATGCCAAGGATGATGGGATTTCTAAAGCGTTGTGTCTCTTGATGTCTTGCTGGTGTATGACTGAATATTGCAGGATTCCTGCGTGTTTCATGGCTCAATAAGTTTCCTTGTTTCTCTCTGTTATATGTTTACTATCTTTTTCATTAATGTATTCCATATATTACATATATTAATAGCAAGGAAAAAGAATAGTCTCAGGATTTAATCATAGATTACCTTGAGCTCAATCCAAGCTATTATAAATGTTTTCCTCAGTTATAGTAATGAAAGTGTAATTCTTAATTGCTACCTTTCAAACTGTTTCATCATATTGACCTATTATTTCAAGAATTCGGGTATTGCTCCTAAGTAATAGGCCCCATTCTCACAGCCCAGCTCAGTGAAGAATTCTTAATTGCTTTTCACTAGTTGATTCACAGTTCAACCTCAAAATTTACAGTTTGTTTCATGAAACACATACAGGCCCTGTAATTCCAGCTGCACTTAAGCCAGGATCTGAAGGAAACAACAGCTACAGACCCCATTGCCCAATGGATTAGTTTCACCTGCAGAGAACATTTGAAAACTATCAGAAAACATCCTCCACAATCAGACACAAAAACAAACACACCTGCACTTCATAACTAGCCTAAAAAACTCCATTAAAAACAGTGACAAACGTTACATAGAGAGCCCTCTCTGATTACAGCTGGGCTAGAAGCTGTAGTCCAAAGATTGGTTAGTGGTTACCCCGGCCGTATTCCCTTGTGAGTCATAGGGAACAACCTGGGTGTTAACATAAATGGCGACTCCACTGGGGACTTCAGGATCTAGAGGTGACTGTATATCTACCAGGAACTACACTCAGAATCTGAATATCAGTTAAGAAACCTTCAAACTGCTCCTATACAAACATTTGCAACCTTGAGGTAGAGCTGATTCAGATATCCTTTATACCCAATACAGATACACAGAGTCTTTCAAAACTCCTGTCCAGTCCTTGCTATACAAATCTCTCAAAAAACTTAAAAAAGACTAGCTCAGAAGCTGGCTTCCAAGAAGAATCTTCGATACACTAGGGCTAATCCTGACCCTAACCCTCCTACTGTCTTTGAAAATCCTAATACAATCCCCAAACTAATTAGGAATCAACAAAAACAAGATAACCTTACTGACCTTAGTCCAGAGACAGTTCACCCTAACCCCATCTCCACTCCAATCAAAGTCCTATTCCATTCTGCCCCTAATTCCCCTAGTTCTCCATCAACATCTCAAAGCCCCCCACCCACATCTTCTTCCCATATATACATTCCCTTGACCAGCACTCTAAATCCCTCTATACCTGTTACCCCTGTGGTACCCACTGTTCCTTTTATCCCAGTTGCCTTTATCAACCCCCAAATTCTTGTGAATATGGCTATGAGGTATGCACCTCTGCAATTACCTGCCAATCTCGTGGCCTTACCTCAAGATTACCAGGCCAAAATCTCATATTTTGACTCCACTGGCCCTTATTTAGCTATTCAGCATGCTAAGAGAATGCAAGATCATTTTGAAAATTATGAGATAGATGATGACACTATGAGGATGAGAATATTTGTCCAAAGCTTAACAGGGGATGTGCGAACCTGGTTCAGATCACTTCCTGCAAACACCATCAACACCCCTGATGAGCTTTACCAATCCTTCACAAACAGATGGGAGAAAAAGAAGGACCCTCTACATATACTTGGTGAATATGACATGATTAAAAGAGGTCCTCAAGAGACAGTTTTGGAATACTGTGCTAGGTTTA